>APFE031680125.1:45681-142420 GCA_000404065.3 Pinus taeda | reverse complement strand
CATTTGAATTCTTGTAAAATGATGTTTATCTAGAGAAGGATAGCTCTTGTTTGGTTTGTTTGTCATTAGAGAGTCTTAGACTCCTAGGAAGGTTGGATTTGTCCGCAAATATAACTCATTCCATGTGACACATGTCCTATGGACTAGTGGGAGGTTTGGTGGAAGGCTGACTTGGCTCGGAGATGACTAAGGCAACGATGAGCAAGAAGGTAAGGTTTGGTAGACACAAAGGATAGATGGGAAAAAAGGCAGCTTAGCTATGAAACAGAACATGAGGCTTAGATGATGCTTTGGGAGGATGGATGAAGGAGGAGGATACCTTGCACGGTGGGCCTTGATTAATTCTACACAAACCTGCAAATGATCAAATCCTAAACTAATCTATTCTATCCATCAATCAACATAAATGAGCAGTAACTTTATTTGGGAAGAAAACCTTGTACATCATCTATGTAAGGAAACATTTCAGATGTCCAACCCCATGACTAATCTCTGCAATTAAACAAGCACACTAAAATATTTCATAAGCAGCAAACGAGTGTTTTTGTGAGGCAGCCCTGTTTTCCTCAATTCCAGCCCCAAACCCAATAAGGCCGAGGTGAAACTAGGAGTGTAGTTGTCTCTTTTTCTTGGAGATCTTGCTGTTATTATTCTACCAAAACATCTAAACCAAAACCATTCATAAAAAGTGATCTATTCCAGCATCATAACAAAATCTACTTAACAACAAGGTGTTCAAATGCATAAAAGACAGGAAAAAAACAGTGATACGTAAAGAAACACAATGGTACAGAAAGGAGGTCCTAGGCTCTCAGGTTGGGCCCAACCCTGAGAGCTTTGGCTCCTATAAAAACTCAGACTTGATAGGAAACCAAACTACTTATCATTATTCAAAAAGAGTCATAACAGTTTTGCCAAAAATGGCTACAAGAAAATAGAGTTGTTGCAGCACTGGAGTACAAAGTACACAATAGGTTCAAAAGTCTTCTTACGAAGGTTGAGGCCTCAACATTTATAGATAACGAGGGACCTAGCTGGCCTCCTCAATCCGTGGAACTCGGCTGTCAAACTGTGAGTCAAACAGCCCACTTCTAAATGCTGATTGGCTGCCTTCTAGATTCGACTCGGTGGTCTTTGGAGCTCGGAGCTGAAGGTGAGAATCCCGAGGAAGGGTCATTGAATGTCGTGGACATCCCTCCTTCAAGTCCTCATTTCAGGCTTGGCTGCCTTATAACTCATGATTGCTTTGACTTTGCTCCAATACGTCAAAAAACCTGAAAATGATGGGTTTGAACAAGGGTTGAACAATGAAAATGAGGCCAAATGAGCCCAAATTGTTACCAATTTTGGGGCTCATCATCACCCCCCTGCTAAAAGGGTTGCTCATCCCTGAGCAACTAATCTAGCTCCTCATCTTTCATTGCTTTGATGGCCATTCTCACATCCCAGGATTCTGAAGTAGTGTCCTCAACACTGTGATGAAATCCAACCTTCCTCTCCACTTCTTCCCACTGCTTATTCTCCTCCTCTTCTGATCCTCCCTCTAATAATCCCAACAACAAGGGTGGACTTAGGTTGAGGCCTATCCAACTGGCTTGGAGGTTCTGCATAGACTTCTTGTAGAGAGGTACCTGTGCCAGGGCCTCCCTCATCCGAGTTAGAGTGTGATATTCTCGAATCTTGAGGCTGTGGGACAATTTGTTCCACCTACGAGTGCAAACATGAACACAATTGTCCCCAAGTAACCTTTCCATGTCCTCGAAGTGTGCTATGGCCTGGGCCTAACGATCCATATAATCCAGTAATCCCTGGGAATTGGTTGCTAGGTGCTGGTGAGCGGATATCAGTGTTGTGGGGTCCCCTGCTTTTGCTCTGATCAACAACGGTTCATGTAACTCCCGGTCAATCATATTCCTGACCTCAGCCGCTTTCTTCTCTTCATGGTTTAACCATGAGTTCATTGCCATCAGCTGCATATCCTGTACTACTGTGTTGGGGTCCCATGAAGTGATGTTTGGAAGTGCCAAGTTATGGAGGTAAAACTCTGAGAGCTTGGCCTTATCTTCCGAGGAACTGGTGTTACATAAATCTGTGAATTGCTGGGGGTTCTGGATATGAGAGATACCCTCTGCGCCAATGTATTAATTTGGAACTGCAGCCACTGGTTCCAGAGGTACAAGCCATAAGATTTAGTCGGCTACCTACATTGGAGTGCTTCCATTGCCCAACTGGCCATACAGGCCAGTTGTGCCTCCTTTTCTTGCACCTATTGCCTTAGTGATTGTACCTCAATATCTGCCTGCAGTTCCCTTTCCTGTAGCCGCTGGTTGAATTCCTCAAGATCAACTTGCATCTCTTCTTCCCCTTGAGGCTCTGCTGAGGGATCCTTGGCTACCATGCCCTTTTCCTTCCCTTGTTCCTGCAGCTGGAGCTGCTGCCTGAGCAGCTCGTTTTCTTCTCTCAATTTGGCTTGGTGGGAGCTTTCCATGTGCCTTACTCTTGCCAGCTCCCTTTGTGCTTCCTTGAGCCTTTCCTCTAGAGGCCCAATATCCGCTACTCCCTTAGATTTAGCTATCCTCATCCACGTGTGGGTTCGGACCCACTCTTCTTCTAGTGCTAAAAACAGTGGCACTGTAAAATTTTGGGGAATAATTCTGCCTGCTTCCAAAAAGTTATAATAAGAGCCCAAGTTGGGCTGGGGGCTTGGCTCTGCAATAAGATCATGTTTCTCCTCCTTTGGTGGTGACTCGGCTGCTCCCTCCTCCTTTGGTGGTGACTCAACTGCCTTCTCCTCCATCTGCTCAGTTTCCTTGAGCCTAGCCAGAGTTTTCTGTAGAATGGCCTCAGCATCCTGTAGAGAGGCTTTTAAGCTCATTTTTTCCACCTTGCCCTTCCATGAAGATGTTTTCGGGCTTCCCCTCTCATAAGTGATGGAGGCTTTGGAGGGGGACTTATCCCTTGGCGTGGTAGGAGAATCCATAATAATGATAGGTTCCTTGGATGGAGGCTGGGGTCTGCCAGTCTTAATTCTCACACTCTTCCTTGCTTTGAAATACAAAGGAGTCTCCCTTTTTCGTTTTTCTTTTGGCTTGGGAGGAGTACTTAGGGCGGCCAAAACAGCTGCCGCCTCCCTAGCTAGGATTTCAGCTAATTTCTCCTGCTGTTTTTCTCCTTTCGGACTTCCTTTAGAAAGTCCTGTAGTGGTTTCTTTCTCGCTTCCTGTAGAAGCCGTTTTCAATTTTCCTGTAGAGGGACCTTGCTGTTTCCATGAAGGAATTCTTCGCTCCCTCCTTGTAGGACCACTCTATTGCTCCCCTGTTGGAGCACTTTGTTGCTTCCCTGTAGGAGCACTCTGTTGCTTCCCTGTGGGAGCACTTTGTTGCCTTCCTGTAGGGGTACTTTGTTGTTTTCCTGTAGGAGTCGAGGGCACAGTTTTAGCCTGCTTGGTTGCGGGAAATTTTTCTTTCATCCTGGCCGAGGTAGCCTTAGGGGTGTCCTTACTGTCCTGGACTTTCTCAGTCCGCTCTGCCCTACTCTATAGTCTCTTTTCTTTGGGCGTTGGAGCAGTCCCATCATCCCCTGTTTTGGCAGCTTGCTTTACTGGTGTTCCTTTTTTCTCCTTCTTGGGAGCTTTTCCCTTGGTGTCCTATCTTTTTGTCTTCTTCTCGGCCTGTGTAGGCTCCTTCTCTTAACTTCTAGAGGAAGTAAGCTCCTCAGCTAAAACTCGGATGTCATCATCCTTTGTCATATTCCGGAAAATCTCCCATGAGAGAGGGACGGTGAAAGTGTGGAGTGCATCTTCCATAAGGAGCTTTATAAGCCCATGATGTGCTAGCTGGTCCGATGTCCCTTCTCAGAGCTTGGTGGCACATTCAGTCATGGACTGCAAAAGGAAGTATGGAATGCTCAATTTCTTCTCTGAGGGGAGGTCCATGTGGTTCCTGAGCTCTGTAAGTAGCCGAAATTGATAACTATATATGATACTAAACCGCCCCTCACAAGTGATACTTCATAATGTGGAGGCTAACTTCACTCAAGAGCGGCTGCAGGCTATTCCTCCTCACTCTGTTTTTATCCTCTGAGAATTGTTCTTCAGGCAAGAAGAATTCTTCTTTAGCCTTCTTACCCAGCTTCCTTTCCTCCTTATCCCACGGAATTCCCATTGGAATATCAGTCACCCTGCTGATGAGCTGCGGTGTGAGTCTGAGGGATAATCCTCTGAAATTGACGATGGCCAATGTTTTTGACTTCGGTTCCAGGGACCAGAGGAATTCTTCTGTAATTTCATCATCGTGCCCCTGGATCTTGTCACAAAATGACATCCATTGTGCACGGGAGAACAGTTCTAGCACCTCAGGGGTCTCCCGTAACTTCTTTGAGTCTGATGCTTCTTTACGAATGAACCCGCTCGACATGATCAAATTTTGTGTTTGCGCTCTTGGACTGAGAATTCTGAGCGGATTCTTTCCTTAGAGCGGAAAAAAAGACCTTTGGTCGATTGCCCTACTAACTTTGTCTGCTCAGATGTACAGAGGAAGGATTTCGAGACTTTCCACCTAGAGCGCAGAGCCCGTCTCCGTTATACACGCAGTGGCAAAAAAAACTTGCAGTTTTGACAGTGTTTCAGCAGGGTATCACCTTCGATAGAAAGGAATTTCCATTTATGCGTGAAGAAAGCTCTCATGCAGATGACTATGACGATTCTAGGAGCGACGCATACATCAAACCAGATAGAATTACACTTGAATTTCCCTACCCCTTTCTACGTCGATTGCACGACCTTTGAAAGGAAATTTTCTTTGCATGAGGAGGTTAAATTCTGCCTACCTCTGAAATTCACCACCTAGTCGTGAACAGTCCGCACTGTTGCGGATGCCGCGTTTCCTGTAGGAGTTCGTTCTTGTCTTCCAGAGGAGTTTTCGGCAGTGCAAGACCAGTCTGAGCGGCAAAAGGATGCTTGAATCAGGCAGAAGACTTCGGTTTAATCGCTTGCAGAGGAAGAGGATGCATATTCGGCTGGGAAATGGTTGTTTCATAAATGATTGCAGTTCATCATAAAAATCCACCGGCCGATTTTGAATTGCTGCGAAATCCATGTCGCGGGGTTGAGCTGTCCCTGATTGTCCGTTGGCCGACGTCATCGTAATCATATCCCAGCGTGCCCCTGACCGCCGAATTCTCCCCACTGGAGTGACCACCGCCAATCTTGTCATACTTCCGCTTCTTTCCGACTGGACCTTTCCGACGTGCCGATTGTTCATCCTTCCTACACAATCGATCCAATTCGGATCCTACGAGGCCGCTTGACGGGCTGTGGTGGCCAGTTGAGCAGCAACCCCTTGTTCAATCCGCCCATTTCCAAAGTTGTGCATATTCAGAGTATAGTTTATGCTATGGAACGAAATAAGGTTATTTACTTACCTGTGCGGCTGTGGATGTGATTTCTTCCAAGGTTCAAGATGATGGATGCTAGTCTGCATGCTGCTGCTCTGTGGTTAGGTGCTGGAGCTTCTCTGTATTGGCTACTGCTAGCTGGGAGTCTTGGAGACCCGTTCCTCTGGTGGCAAACATGGCATGCATCGATCCTGTGAACTGCTGGTGTCTTCGTGGCAGGTACTCCAGCTGGATCAGCTGCTACAGGATTCCTGTAGGACATCCTGTAGTTGTTTCTACCCCTGGGGTGCATGCTGACGTAATTAGATTTTTATTGAACAAGTGAAAGGTCCTGAGGTCACCTAACAGGTGAGCGGTCGAGCCTCAGGAGACCTTGTTTCTGAATTTGATAAGAAATCCAATTTCCCTTATTTGAAAAACAAAGATTTCTTTGCATGTGCAGGTATGCTTGCTCAGATTGGAGTTGTGGTGGTGAAAAGAGGTGGAGCGAGTGGGGAATGATAGAGAAGGGTGGTTGCATTCTCCCTTAGTCGACTTGACGCTCCACGTTTCTCCTTGTATTATATTCCTGCCCACTCAAACGTTCTACAGGAAGTTTCCTGTAGAAATACAGAACTTCCTGTAGAAAGTCCTATAGCTTCCTGTACAAGGCCAAACCACAATCCGATTGCACCCAAACTTTACAAAAATGAGTGTCCATGTTGGATGTGCATGAGAGGCTGTCTGGTAGCTTGATAGGAACCCATGTCTGTGAGTTGACAGTCCTCCTTTGGTGCGCTATATACCTGCAAAAATTCAAAGATCAACTGTTTTTTCTTGTTCCTTTTTTTCATCTTTTTCCCTTCCTTTTTTCTTTTTTCTTCTCTTTGTTTTTTTTGTTTTTTTTTTAAAGATAGCAGGAGCGCCTCATTGAGGTTTTCACTCCTACTACCTGCCTTGGGCGCCTCAGAAAGGTTTTCACCCAAGGATCTTTTATTTCCATTCTCTTTTTTTCGAAAGACAACAGGAGCGCCTCAATGAGTTTTTCACTCCTACTACCTGCCTTGGGCGCCTCAGAAAGGTTTTCACCCAAGGATTTTTTTCCCCTTTTTTTTCTCTTTTTTCTCTTTTTTCTTTTTTTTGCTTTTTTTCTTCAGAATATGAAATGAGGCTCAGGGTGTGCCCAAAACAGAGGCAGAACCCTTCTCTATGACCAGCACTGATTTTTCCATAGTTTTGACGAACTCTTGCCTTGACAGAGGCTTCCTGTAGATCTTGAGTCGATGTACATTGACAAGCATGGGAGTGGCTTATTCATCAATAGTTCAGATAAGAACAGAGCCATTATCATTACACTTTTCTACTGCATATGGTCCTAGCCACCTCGTTCTTAGTTTTCCCTTGAAATCCTTATGTCTCGAATCATATAGCAGCGCCCAATCTCCCGGCTGTAATTGTTTTTCATTGAGGTGTCGGTCATGCCACACCTTCCTCTGAAGTTGTATCACTTCTGAGTGTAGGAGGGCATGCATTCGAAGTTCATCTAACCCATTCAGCTGCATTAACCTTTCTTGTTGAGCATGATTGAGGTCTAGGTCCAGCTGAGCTGCCATTCTCAAGGTGTTGTACTCAAACTCGATTGACAGCAAAGCTCTCTTTCCATAGACCAGCTCATAGGGTGTGAAACTCGTGGTCGTCTTCCAAGTGGTGTTGTAGGCCCAGGTGGCCTCAACTAGGCGATCTGCCCAATCCTTTCTGCTGCTGCTCACCACCTTGGTCAAGATCCCCTCTAATGCTCTATTGGTGACTTCCACTTTTCCATTCGCTTGAGGATGATATGGGGTGGAATTCCTATGCTTGATTCTGTGATGAGCAAGGAGATCTTCAATCAAATTGGAGGTGAACTGTCTTCCTTGATCCGTGACTATCTCTCTTGGGTAGCCAAATTTGTAGAAAATGTTCTCTCTCAAGAACTCACCCACCTTTTCTTCTATTGTTGCTTTGATTGCTTTGGTCTCTGCCCACTTTGTCAGATAATCTGTGTACACAATGATGTAAGACCTTTGCCTTGAAGGAGGGTTGATAGGGCCCACAAAGTCCATACCCCACTTCTCAAATGGCTGAAGAGTCACCTGAGGTTGGAGAGGCATTTCATCCCTTGGGGTTGGTTTCCCCATCCTTTAGCATCGGTCACATTGGCTGATATATCTTCTGACATCTACATGAAGAGTGGGCCAATAGTAGCCTACCTGTAGAATCTTGAAGGCAGTCCTCTTGGCTACAAAATGTCCTCCACAGGGTCCATCGTGACAAGTTAGGAGGATGTCAAAGATTTCCTCCTCCCTTACACCACGTCTTAAGATCTGATCAGGGCCAAGTTTGAACAAGTTTCCCCTGATCCAAGTAAATGAGGCACTTTTTCTCACGATCTTGCTCTTCTCCTTCGAGGATAGATGCGGAGGGAACTGTGGGGAGACCAGATAGTTTTCTATATCAGCAAACCACGGGGAGAGTACGGAGATGGAAAACATATGCTCATCTGGAATCTGGTCATCCACGGTTCCTTCTTCACCTGCAGGAAAATCCAGTCTAGACAAGAAGTCAGCAACAACATTTTCTCTACCTGGTTTATCAACAATGGTCAAATCAAACTGCTGTAATAAAAGTAACCATCTAATAATACGAGCATTCAAATCAGGCTTATTCATTAAATATCAGATTGCAGCATGGTCAGTATGTACAAATGTTTGATGGCCAGTGCTATAGTGTCGAAGCTTGTTCAGGGCATGGACCACAGCCAGGAACTCTTTCTCAGTTACCGTGTAATTCATTTCTACCTTGGATAAGTATTTACTGACAAAGTATATAGCATATGGGATTTTATCTTCAAGTTGTCCTAGGGCTACCCCTATGGCTTTGTTCGAGGCATACGTGTGGATGTGGAAAGGTAGGGCCCAGTTTGGGCCTCTCAGAATGGGAGCAGACACCAACTTATCCTTTAATTCATTCAGAGCCTTTTGGCAGTCATCCGACCATTTAAACTCAACATCTTTTTCTAAGAGACCAAACAAGGGCGAGGCCAGCTTACTAAAGTCTTTAGTGAATCTATGGTAATATCCTGCTAAGCCTAAGAAACTCCGGACATCTCTCACCTTCTGAGGAGGTGGGACCCTTTTAATCATAGCAACTTTATTGGGATCCACCTGTAACCCTTGGCGAGAGATGGTATGGCCTAACACGGTCCCTTCAGTCATCAGGAACTCACATTTCTCTGGACTGAGGGACAGATTCATCTCGATGCACTTACTCAAAACTTTTTCCAGGTTGGACAAGGCTTCCTGGAAGCTAGACCCGTAAGGAGTAAAGTCATCCATATAAATTTCTACCAAATCATGGACCAACTCTGCAAAGATGCTTAACATAGCCCTCTGGAACATGGCAGGGGCATTACATAGACCGAAGGGTAGGACACAGTAGGAAAAGGTACCCCATGGACAAGTGAAAGTGGTCTTATCCTAATCTTCCGGGCTGATTTGAATCTGGTTGTACCCACTGAACCCATCTAGGAAGGAGAAAAATATCTTTCCTGCCAGACCATCCAGCACTTGATCTATGAAAGGTAAAGGGAAGTGGTCTTTCTTGGTGGCTTTGTTCAACTCCCTGTAGTCCACACAAATTCTCCATTTCCCATTTTTCTTGGGCACCAACGCTAGAGGGCAAACCCAATCACTATCCGAGATGGGGTAGATGAATCCCGCATCCAACAATTTTTTCACCTCTTCTTTAACAATGTCCTTAAGGGCTGGGTTCATCCTCCTCTAGGGTTGCCTAACTGGTTTACAGTCCTCCTTGATGTAAATATGATGAGTGCAGACTGAGGGATGGATTCCCTTCATTTCCTTGTAGCTCCAAGCAAAGGCCCCCAAATGGCGGGTCAGGAGACTGCACAGCTCCTTTCCCTGAGAGGGAGAGAGAGAGGAGCTTATCTTCAAGGTTTTCTCAGGGCCAAACTCCACATTTTTAACTCTGGTGTTGGTCGGATTAGTGTCACTTAGGTCTACTAAGGCATTGGCCTGGGTGTCTTCCACCAACTCTTCCAAGGAGAGCTCACTAGGGGGAGGATTTTGGATTAAGTTTGCGATCAAATCATCCTCGGTTGGAGGACCTCGCTTGGTGGCCTCTACTGTGCATACTGATGCAGAGTAGACCTCATCCTCTTCTCCTTCTTCCAACCAGAGGAGTAAGTCATGTTCTATCGAAGGTTGGGCAGGAGGGTATAGGACCAGCTGCTTGGACATAGGCCCATTTTTTATGGTCATGCTTCCCGCTCGACAGCTAATATAAGCATCTGCAGTGGCCAGCCAAGGCCTTCCCAAACTGAGAGGATAACCTCTGAGTTTTACCTTAGGCTAGAGGACCAAAAAGTCCGCAGGGTATTCCCATGAGTCTACGGAGACCAAGACATCCTCCAAAATCCCTTCGGGTGTCACGGTGGAGTGATCTGCCAATTGCAGCACTGTCGAAGTCTTTCTTAGGGCACTCTGAAGATTGAGCATAAGCATGGTGTCCCTGCTCATCACATCGATGGCAGCCCCTAAATCAATCAGAGTGTGGGGTATGATGGTGCCATTGATGTGGACATCAACTTCAGGACTCCCAGGGTCCAAATACTTTGGACAGATTACTTGCCCCAGCATGAGGTCGGACAGTTGTCCTATGACATTGATGTTTGAGGCATCTTTCTTTCGCCTGCCTGGGTGCCTGAAACACTTATCTTTAATCAATTTGTTGTAAATTGGTACATCTTTGATGGCCTAGAGAAGTGGAATTTTCACACACAACTTCTTAAGTTCTCCCAGAAGCTCGTCCTCCTCTGGGTTGGGCTGTGTGGTCGCTGTGAGTCGCTCAGGAAAGGGTGGAATGGCTTGGGGTTCACTTTCCTGTTTCTCTTCCTCCTCCTCTAAAGGAGGAGGTTGGCACTCTGGAAGGACTTTCCCAGATCGCAGGTTGATCTCCTGGATCTCCACAACATAGGTAGGGCATGATGTCTCCCCAGTATATACCCGTTGGGCCTGTCTGTTGTTGGGGTTCGGGTTCGGTTGAGCAGGCATCTGGGGCTGTCTTGGAGGAGCAGGAGGTAATGGTTGGGATTGAATCAGTGGTGGAGGCAGAATGGCGGGAGGAGTGTTGTATTGGGGCCTCCACTGCGGTTGAGGTGAATTCCACTGAGGTTGTGGCTGGGCATGAGAGTGAAACGAGTGAGAGGGAGGTTGAGTTTGGTATGGAGATGGATAAGACCATGGAGGAGGTGCGGACCATGAAGGATGTGTAGGGGGGCCCCAAGAAGGCATATGGGCAGGTTGGTTGGGGTGGTAGTAAGCTTGGGATGTCCCTTGCATTCCTTGCTGATAAGGCCTGGGTCCATGAGGCCTCCTTTGATTGAGGAAGTAGAGAGGTTCAGTAGCCACCTCGGTCCCTAGGTACATGGCTTTAAATCCAGGTAAGGTATGGCATTGGTTGGTGGGATGGTCTTCCTCACACACGAAACATACCTCCACTGAGTGTAGTGGGAACTCATTCTTGGGGTGTTTCCTTGTGCATCTAGGACAAAAAATGGCCAAGGCCCTCTGAGCCTCTTCCTTCTTTTGTTGAATTCTAAAGGTATCAAGTTGCATGGCAATGGTCTGTCTTATTTGGCTCTTAAGATCTTCCATCTGGTTAGCAAACTCATGCTTGGAGAGGGAGGTGTTAGCTGAGAGATGACTCCCCCTACCTTTCTTCTGGGCTGACCTAGAATGGTTTCTAAACACGGTCTTTATGTCCTCATAAGGTAGTTGGTAGATATCTCCTCCAGCCAGCAGGTTAAGGGTGTCCAAAAGGTCTTCAGGGACTCCTTGGAGTAGAACCAACTTCAGAGATTCCGGGTCAAGTGCACCTGGCTCATTTGTAACTGAGTTGGAACCTCTCCTCATATTCCTCCAAAGATTCGTCACTGCCCATGGTCATCCGAAAGATTTCCTCCTTAGTTTCTTTGGAGCTACAGTAGTCTTTGTAATTGGTGTTGAAGGCTTTTTGCATTTGAGCCCAAGTGGTGATATTGTTTACAGGTAACCCCATGAACCAGCGTAATGCTGCATCCTTGAGGGTAGAGGGAAAGAGTTTCAACTTTTGCTCATCCTCAGCATAGTCATAAGTTCTACAAAGGACAACAAACTCAAAGAAGAAGGTATCAGGGTCCTCAGAAGTCAGACCATGGAAATGAGGTAGCGCGGGGGGAGTTATGTTTTTCATCTTCATGTCTCCATTGGTCTCTCGAATGGGAAAGGCACCCTCTATTCTTTCATCTTCTCTTCTCTCATTTCGGTTTTCAGGCATGGCTGCAGATGGAATGGTTTCTAACTCCTCTTCCGCTATAAGATCTTCGTATCTCTCAGGAGGTTCATCTATAGGTTCTCCTGGCTCACTGTCACTAGAGAAGAGAGAAATTTGACTCAGTGATGTGGTGGGGGTGTTGGGTAAGAATTTCCTGGTCTTATCTCTGTTCCTACGAGGCATGAAATGGAAAGACTTTTTCTTGCTTTTGTATTTTTTCTTTTGTACCTGCAAAACTAAAATAGGTTGAACTACAGCTAACTATCTTACTAAAAGGAAAATGCGGAATTGAAATGCTAATCTATGAAAGCAGAATTGAAATTCTAATCTATGCTTGCAGAATTGAAATTGCGGAATTTGAAGGCTAATCTAGGAAAGCAAGAAATGTCCACTCTACTTTTGCAGGAGTGAAATTGCAGAATGGAAACGAAATAAACTACTTAACAGAAGTTTGTAGTGGAAAAATAGAAGAATAGCAACAATCACCAATACTCTGACGCTTCCCCGGCAACGGTGCCAAAAAGATGGTGAGCCCCAGTATTGCAACAATAATGTTGCAACTCCTAGGACTCCCTTCTTTAATTTTATCAACCCCGTAGTTCGTAACAAACTTGGAAGCGACGGTGCTGTATGCAGAAGTACTAGCTCTTGCCGCAGCTCTCACTTGGTCAGCTGGCACAAGTCTGCTAGGGGCTTAAGCCAAATTCTATGAGTTCTTAGAAGAATATTTTTAACTGATGGATGAAAGCTAACTCGAAGGGGAGCTAATCTACTTGCGGAAAGAAACTGAAAGTAACCGAAGAATGCAAACCCTAGCAAACCCTAATTATACCAGCCCATTCTATTGATGCAATAATGAGAATACAGCCTGCTGAATGAGATGCCATTGACTTTAAAAAGCGAAAATGCACATGTCTTAGTCTACTTTTGTTCTAGAAAGTATCCTTTTGTATTTTCTTGATTAAGTGTAGATTTTCACATGCATATACTTGAACTATGCTTCACTGTGCAGGAGTGGACCTCGGAAGAGGAATGCTTGGAAGCAGTTGGAGAGGCTTAGAGAGGGTCTAAGGGGCCCCTAGCACTCTTCCCCAGAGTCTCACAAGGTTTGGCTATCAGAAAACCTCACTTGTGAGCTTCTACAGGGAGTCTGCAGGGGTTCTACAGGAAACTTCAGAATTTCTACAGGAAACTTCAGAATTCCTACAGGAAACTTGGAAGTCTGTTTTTAGGAGGTGGATGCGTGAGGGAAGGTGAATGAATGGATATAAAGGTAGGATAGGGGTCTAAACATGTCCTAAGGACTGTTGGGAGGTTTGGTGGAAGGCTGACTTGGCTCAGAGATGATTAAGGCAACGATGAGGAAGAAGGTAAGGTTTCGTAGACACAAAGGATAGATGGGAAGAAAGGCAGCTTAGCTATGACACAAAACAGGAGGCTTAGATGATGCTTTGGGAGGATGGACGAAGGAGGAGGATACCCTGCACGGTGGGCCTTGATCAATTATACACAAACCTGCAAATGATCAAATCCTAAACTAATCTATTCTATCCATCAATCAACATAAATGAGCAGTAACTTTATTTGGGAAGAAAACCTTTTACATCATCTATGTAAGGAAACATTTCAGATGTCCAACCCCATGAATAATCTCTGCAATTAAACAAGCACACTAAAAGATTGCATAAGAAGCAAACTAGTGTTTTTGTGAGGCAGCCCTGTTTTACTCAATTCCAACCCCAAACCCAATAAGGCCGAGGTGAAACCAAGAGTGTAGTTGTCTCCTTTTCTTGGAGATATTGCTATTATTATTCTACCAAAACATCTAAACCAAAACCATTCATAAACAATGATCTATTCTAGCATCATAACAAAATCTACTTAACAACAAGGTGTTCAAATGCATAAAAGAGAGGAAAAAAACAGTGATATGTAAAGAAACACAATGGTACAGAAAGGAGGTCCTAGGCTCTCAGGTTGGGCCCAACCCTGAGAGCTTTGGCTCCTATAAAAGCTCAGACTTGTTAGGAAACCACACTGCTTATCATTATTCAAAAATAGTCATAACAGTTTTGCCAAAAACGGCTACAAGAAAATAGAGCTGCTGCAGCACTGGAGTACAAAGTACACAATAGGTTCAAAAGTCTTTTTACGAAGGCTGAGGCCTCGACATTTATAGATAACGAGGGACCTATCTGGCCTCCTCAATCCATGGAACTCGGCTGTCAAACTGTGAGTCAAACAACCCCTTTCTAAATGTTGATTGGCTGCCTTCTAGATTCGGCTCGGTGGTCTTTGGAGCTCGGAGTTGAAGGTGAGAATCCCGAGGAAGGGTCATTGAATGCCGTGGACATCCCTCCTTCAGGTCCTCATTTCAGGCTTGGCTGCCTTATAGCTCATGAATGCTTTGAATTTTCTCCAATACGTCAAAAAACCTGAAATAGACACATGTTAACCACCTAGGAAAAGTAACTTCCCTTATTCGTACCAAAGACACAAACATGCTAGAAATAATGCATAAACTATAGAAAATGGTGGATTTGAACAAGGGATGAACAATGAAAATGAGACCAAATGAGCCCAAATTGTTACCAATTTTGGGGCTCATCAGTGCCTTCCTCAAATGTGGTGTCAAAGGTTCCATAAACCACACGTGGTGCTGCACATCTGCCAGTGTCATGTTAGCCTCATAGATGGTACTCTTCAATCTCTAATCTAGATCCCATGGGATTTCCCCAAGTAGCATCACAATCTCCTTGAACCTAATGATCAATTACATTTCTTATTTTGGTCGGCTAAATTCTTTGTTCAATGCATCTTGGATCACTGCTATTCCCACATTCAGGTGATCACTCGAGTACTTTATATACCATGTCAATGCGCGGTCCTGCAACGCGCTTACCAAATTAGCCTTTTTGATGTTATCATCTATTACACCCGGGGCTTCCCATACAAACATTACCATGAACCAGAATTGATCTGGTTCTTCATTTCCTACACCTCTAAATACCGACAACTTGATCGCACTCACCATTCCAACCCTCGGTGGTGGCGGAGGTGGGGTAGGCAAAGATGGGTTCGATGTAGGTGAATTGGGGGACGGTGTGGATGGAAGTGGTACCAGTGGAATGCTACGCTTTATCAATTGGACTACGCTTCTCGGAGAGAACTCTAAGACCTCCTCCTCACTTTGTCGCGAAATAGAAATTAGATGACTCTTCTCTAATCCTTTGGTCCCTTGTAGCCTCTTCCACTTTGCATTACCCCAGACATCAATGGATGAGCATAACCCATTTTCCACATAATAGAATTTTAATCCATGTATTCAATGATTTGATGTACTAAACCTAGGGTCCTTGGAGAAAGTGTCTTTCTTCTTCACTGTAACTCACAGTTGTGTCTATCGTGAACTTAGTTATAAACCCTCCTATTATTTGATCCAACCAGTGATCTACTTCCCATGCGATTTTATCTTCACATGGAATCCACATGATGGGCTGATCCATTCTGCACCTTCTCTAACTATCAACTAGCCTCACGATCCACTCATACAGCTCCGTCAAGAAGGGCACAAAGAAGCTCTCATGGATTGTTGTGTATATGTAGTGATCCAGCCACCTCTCCTCAGATATCTATGCATTTTTTTCCTATACCAAAAACTCGTGAAGCCTCTTATCCAACCAATCTTCAAGTTCTTTCTTCGTAGGGCCCTAGTGTTCCAACATCATACATCCCTTAGGTAGATCCTAGTCATAGCAATGGAACCATTTGTTAGCTTGTTGGGGCCTGACCCAGGTTTAGAAGTGTTTTAGCCAAAAAATCCCGCACTACTAGCCCTTTCGGCAATAATCCATGGAGTGTGGATTGAAGTCTCACCCAAAGTAGTATGGGAGGGTGCTAGAACCAGGTTTCCACACCTTAGGGATGTCTTGATGTGACCTGAAAGGATTGCGAACCATTCTATCCACCTACGCTACTTTGCACAGTTACCTATCCTTCGCGTAGATCCATGCCAGTTACTTCCAGAATCTTATTATTTATATGGATTTATTATAGATGATAATTAATTCACAAGGTCTTTAAGAAAAAATTAAAGAAAGATAACTAGTGCGCAACATCATAATTCTTAAAGACATAAACTCATATAACATATGCATAAAATGGAATACAATAGATCTGCGATACTCAAGAAACAACTTATCTTTATTAATATCTTCCATTCAGTACAACTAGATCTAGCCTGCACACATAGCTGCAGATCCACCATCTAACCACTAACTCCCATGACTTGGACATACAGACGGAGAGAGAATATTTCCTTCATAAACCCATAACATTCAAGATATGAAACAAAAAAATGACTTCTAACCTTAGAGCCTTGCTCTCTTTATACAATCCCATGGTCCGCGAACCATAGGCAGGTCGACTCATTTTCTATTTTCTTACATTATTTTTATGTGGGAAACCCTTTGAATTGACTCATTACAACTTGCACTCCACACACCTCGCAGAGCCTTTACCATACCTTTACCCAAAATTGTGGGCTTTGAGCCCCAAAACCATTACGCAGGGCCTTCACTACCCAAGTGGATACGAGACAAAGGAGTGCTACCACTTCCACCAACTTAGAACCTGCAGACGATGAGGTCTGAGCCACACAAGGAAGACCAAAATGTAAACATTGTTATCTAAAGTGGAATCACGATAGGAGAGGACAAAGGAAAACAACCAAAAGATATTACATGGGTTTGTAAAACTCAAACAAAAGAAGTTGAGTTTGATTTGGAGCGTGCTCAGGAAACCTTCATGGAAGCTAAGAAGAGCTTCACTGATGCTTCCACTTCTGGAAGAAAAGATAAAATGGAGCCATAAATGGACCCATATATGCTCACAACATTCTTGGAAACCTATATGAAGTTGTTGTGCAATAGTAAGGTTGTGAAAGGATTACAGGAGCTCATCAACATATGCACTGGGATAGTGCTAGGAGAACCTTACATAGTCCATAAGATAGGAAAACGTAAAACAAGGACGGGACGAGAAATGAGACTAACCGCGCAGATTAGAGAATATGAGATGGATCAACTCATTCTAGATTTGGGATCATATGCAAGTGTTCTTCCAAAACAGACGTGGGAGCGAATGAGGAGACACACGCTATAATGGTCTCTAATTCAACTAAGGGTGGTGAACCAACAAAAAATAGTACCCATGGGAAAATTGCAGAGAATGACTGTGGATATTGAAGGAGTGAGTGCGTTGGTAGATTTTGAAGTAATAGAGAAGGTTGATGAAAACAATCCCTACCTTGTGCTCTTAGAAATTGACTGGGCCAGTGACATGAACAAGGTAATTAATTTGAAGGAGTGAAAAATGATCTTTGAGAAGAAATCATTGCGCGTAATTGTACCCGTGGACCTCGCTGAACGATCATGTTATATGGAACTGGTTCATGACTATGAGAGCGATGATGATTTGGACTGCATCTATAAGATGTGTGTTAGCCCTACACTACTAGACGTTTCGGCATCATCCTGCAGAGCACGGAATGAAGTCTCACTTGAAGCAGTATTGGGGGATGTTGGAACCAAGTTTCTAACGAAGCAAGGGATGAATGGAAGAAGGACGAAGAAGTGTGGCCACTCATTCAAAAGTTGGAGAAGATCCCAATTCAAACAATATTGCTAGAACTTGAAGAGGAAAGAAAAATCATATTGGAACCTAGAGCAGTCATAGAAATAAGAGCTCGATAGCTATGAAATCATTCAATTTTACAGTATCTCATCAAGTGGAAGAACTTACCTGCTGAAGATTCCACATGGGAGGAGAAGAATTTTGTACAGAAGCATCAAGAACTACTCAAGTATTGAGGACAACACCTTTTGAAGGATAGGGGCATGTTAGGCGCCTATACTACTAGTGTAACCCCTTATTGTTATTAGGACAACCCCCTTATTGTGTTGTTGTACCCATGTAGTCCGCATATTGTTATTATTGTGCCCCACAGAAGCCCACTATTGTTGTTATTGTGCCCTTACATTATTATTGTTATGTAGGCTCTAATTATATTATGACCCCTTAGACTCCTATATATAGAAAGGAGGTCTTGTCATTTGTGGCATCCAAGAATTATTCATTTGTGTAATGTAAAGGAGGTTTCCCCTCGAAGAGGCTTATTGGTAAGGTGTTGGTCTATCTTTTCTATCCTTTTGTGAGCTGGTTTTATAACATCCAATCTCTGGATGAATCTGCTCAAAGATTCCTTCTCCATATTGCAACTTTGACCTCGATAACATTCAATGGAAAATTCTACAAATGAAACCTATTCTGATACCAAATGATATGATCTGAAATGATCATAAGTTAAAACTGATGTAGAATTGATTAGCCATTAACGAATAGAATGTTAACTAAAAGTGAGAAAACTGAAAGAGTTTCTTGAGAAGAAATACTTTATGACACCTCACAAAATATAAGTAAGATGCATAACAGAAATGAAAACAACAAAAACACATTGATAGAAGACAAAAAAGTTTATTACTAAGTTCGTCCCTAACAGACTACATATTTGGGTCCGCTTTCGAGATGGGTGACTGCTTTATTAGGATTGAAACATAAGAGATCAATTACACAGAGACTTGACCAAACTGAATGTGCACATAGGAAAATATAGTCACTATTAAATGATAGCTCTCTGAACTAGCTTTCCAATGCCTGTCACGGTTCACAATTGTGACTCTGGATGCTCCTGTTACACTGAAAACAAAAATGACTATGACCTCAACAACCTACATACAAAATCCAAAACCACTCTATATTCTCTTCAATGAGAAAAATTGTCTTTTAAACCCCATTAGATACACTCTAAATCCCTCCTCTAAGTTTGGGAATGAATCAATTGTTTTTAGGGTTTGTTGGTTTTAGTGTAACCATGTTCTACCAGCTTAGGGATAAGGTTACATGGTATTCGAATTAGTTTAGCACAAATCTCCAAGAAAAAAACCACAAATGACTTTATATGATAACTTAACTATTAGTGGCTTGCTGACCACGTGGAGGAGGTTGACTACCTACATGTGAAGAGGGCGGTCTAACCGTTTTTTTCAATCTACTGACTTATCTGCCCAATGGTTCTAGTTGGTCGACGGTGACTGTGGTATGTGAACAACTCATTCCTCCGACGGTTGCAGCAATTGCTATGGTTACACTGATTGTGTGGTGACATCCTTGCTGCTCACTTGTCATACACGATACGGTTAATGTTACCTCAGTTGACTGCTATCCCTGCTCGCAGTGACCTGAAACCTGTTCACATGTTTGCAGTCATTGCTAACTTCCACAGTGTGGTTGACTACGAACTTTGCCTATAACTAATAACTGTAATCGCCATTTCGTTCACATGCCACATGACCATGGTCTTCTCCAATGTGCTTAGTGGTCAATGGTTTAGGGATATTTGGTTTGTTTTGTAATGTTTTATATGATTTGCGATGTTTTTTAATGGTCCGAATAGGTTTAGACTTAGACGTATATGGATTTTAACACATAGTTTGTAATGAAATGATGGTGGATAGGTATAGGATGATGGTTAGGCCCTTTTAGAATAGGTTTTAATGGTTTTTTAATGCATTTTCAATGTTTTGCATTAGGTTCTATGTTTAGGGGTTTTACATTAGGTTTTTAAAATACCCATTTATGATCTAATGTCACAAGGAAACATTAGCAATGTTTGTCACATGACGACAAACCTTTTTACATCAAAACCTGTGAATGGACAACAAAACCAATGTCAACACCAAATCCTGCAAAGTGAATGACAACCTCATGTCGACAACCCAAATCCTGCGAGGCGAACGACAACCTCATGTTGTTGACCAAGTCCTGGCGGAAGTAATGACAAACACATGTCGACAGCCAGATACAAAACCATATCAACTTAACACCATGAAAAAACATATGCATCACCTGAACATCCTGATCCATAAACAACACTATCGAAACTGAATGACACCAGACTGAATTGCTAACGATGACACTGTACACTGACGATGAACTTGTGCAATTGATCTGAAAAGGTCCTCCTGTATGAACAAAATAATAATATCATAAACAAAAGGACATCCTATCTTGTTTTGATCAATGAAAAAATCAATTAGGAAAAACCCTATGTAATTTCTTCAAAAAGACCTAATTCTCAATAAACTTTAACAAAGCACTCAAATAAGTTGAGAAGAGACACATGACAGTCTAAACAAGGATAATGACACTTCCTGAAAAACAAACTCAGGTCTGGGTTGAAGAAAAAGCTAAATTTTCAACAATTCTCAAGGAGTGCACAGGTAAATAGAGGAAAATAGAGTGTATGCTCCCACTTGCTAAGGATAAACTAGCACAAAATTGTGCTCTATTAGAAAATGAAAACAACGCACGGGTAAAAAATTCAAGAAAAATAAAAATACAAAGAATTAACCACACAGATCTAAAAGGTCATTAATTTATAAAGGGTCAGGTCTCGATAGATCAGAAGAATCATAAAGAAAGTCTAAACAAAAAGACAAGAATAAATATTTTTCCAAGTATGGTCACCAATTTTTTACACTGGACAAACCCCTCTTGCTGACAAGAGCGATCTCCCTAGATCCTTAAGGAAAACTAGAAACAACCAAGACAATTGAATTGACCCTTTCCTTAAGTTGAACTTGTTTGAATTATAATAATTAAATCTAATGGATGATCCTCTTACCTATTTCATGAATTTCTCGATGAATATCCCTTCTTCTGATTCGATGCACGTCTTCAATGCTTGATAAGACTTGCAAACATTGACCATAAAAGGATCAAAAGCATATCTATAATAATAATCCAAAGAACTTAACCTAGTGATCAAGGAAATTAGGAATTGAATTTGACTTAATAAACGTTATAAACAATTATAAACCATTCATTATTCCAATAAGACAAATCAATGGGAGAAAGTGTTCATTTGTGTTAATCAAATATTAAGAGGAGCCTTGCAACCTTCACCTTGATGCGATGAGGTCCCTCCCAAATGCCTTCAATATCCTCCTTAGATAACAAGATTTCCAATCTCAAACTAACAACATAAGTTTGTCTTTTGTGAGTTCTAACCTTCTCAAACCCTCTACCCTCTAGTCATTTTATAGGCCAAGAGGAAGAAGTTTCAGATCCAAAAGAGGAGGATGAGACTCCTTAATTGAGTGATTAGGTTTCCATGACAAAAGGGATTAAGATGCATCATCTGAGGGTTATAGTTTGAATAGTCATTACATCGAAGCTTTTAGTTGGAAAATATTCTACCAACTATGTTTCTAGAATGTACTTTTTATTTTTACTTTCTTGAATTCACTTATGGAATTTTATAGTGAGAGAGAGAGCGTAGCTCTATGGTGTTCTCAGAGTTAATTCGAGCGAATGTGTTGGAAACTCTATAACAATCAGTGTAGGTGGAACTCAACAAGGTGTCACAACTATTTTCCCAAAATTTCTCATCTATTTCAAGATATTTTGGGTTGTTAGACTTCTGAGGGAGCTCGTTCAAACATGTTCATGGATGGTAGAATGACCCATAAAGTGATCAAGTGTCATGTCTATCTATTAAATGAGCCAATTGATTACGTAAACTAGAAAATAATTTAGTTCAAAACTTTCGAGTGAAAATTGGATCTCTGTAAATTACAATAAATTCAAGATTCCATGTAGATTTTGTATTATTTACATGAATGTTGTGATCATTCTACATTCTTTAAAAGGATGGGACTTAAAGAAAAATTGGTCATCCTTTGTTAGTCGATCTAATAACACTATAATGACATTATTCTCTTCATATTTGGATAATGTGTGTTCAAATACTTTGAAGCTTCTTTACACCATTAACTTGGTATAGTTAATGGTTTTACATTACATAGGCTTTCAATTGTCTTGCCTTTATTATGTTGAAATAAATTACATTGCACCGTAAAATTTTGAACATCATTTCTAATGCATTCCCCAAAAAATGTCCTTTTAATCACATGGGAAGTTATAAGAACTTTGAATGTCCTCCTTTATGAGAGGTGTGTAATTCCAAAAGGACCTTTTATTTGAGATATAATTATTACATAAATATAGGTGATATTGATACCATCGTGCATCATTCTTCCATGCAAATTTATCTAACGAATGTGCATCTTTTTGCAGTTGTTGAGTCATTTTTGATACATTTTGATATTATCTTCATTTTTTTCTTGTGCCTACCACCTAATAAAATTGTTGAATATAAATAAAACATAGTAAACCCTCTACTTCTTCTTTCCTCCAATGTGAATTTTCCACCATATTAAGTTTTCCTTTAGATAGATAATTTCAAAATCATAGCCTATCATATTTATAACCAATTTTTATTTCTTTTATGAAGACAACCATTTCTCAAAGAATAATTTTAACCTGTCAACATCAATCTATTTTAATGCATGTAGTATGCCCAAAATTATTTCTCATAAATGGGTCTTAGAAAGTTCCTTCCTTTAAATTCAATTCTTTCCAAAGAAAGGGTTCTTCCCTCTTGCATTAAAAATACACCAATTCGATGGCCTAAGGCACTACTCTCCATATATATATATATATATATTTCAAGTCAATATTATTGAAATAGCCTCCTTAAGTTTCTCAAAGGCTTTAAATGTCTATCCAGTCCAAGAAAACGGTTTTTCTCTAATAATGATTTTTGAGGTGCTAATATTTAACCATGATATCTTATAATAATGATTTTTGAGGTGCTAATATTTAACCATAATATCTTATAATTTTATGGTAATATATTTCTAATCCTAAGAATCCTATAATTTTATTTTATGTTTCTAGATTGGACAAACCATCATAGCTTTAGTTTTGTTAGAATCGACTTGAATACCTTCATGAGTTACAATATGACCAAATTCTACTTCTTACACCCCGAGAAACACTTGGTAGTATTTGCGTATAGTTTATTTCTCTTCCAAAAGTATTAAGATTCTCCCAACATGTTTTTCATGATATCTTTATATTTTGATAGATTAATATGTCCTCAACAAATACTAGAAAATGATTTCTAAGGAAAATTTTGAAAATAGAATTCATCCCGCTTTGAAATATTAAAGATGCATTAATAAATCCAATTGGCATAAGCGTAAAATCATAAGGATTTTCATGTGCTCTAATGATTGTTTTGGGAATGTTTTTTTTGTGATCTAAATATGAAACTTATCTTTTGTTGGAGTTTCGTAGGTTAGATGAGTCTTCATAATTTGTATTAGCCCTCCTAAATTGACAAATATTAATTGTGTCAATATTAATTGTACTTCAAGGCAACAAGAAAAATTGAATTTCAAATACGTGAATTTTTCCTCCAATATATAAAGTCGAATACTTCATTTTTCAACTCATCCCGAGTGAAGAGAGACACCCATTCAAGGGGCCGGATGAGAGAGAGAAATGTCTAGATCCGGGGAAGGGTTCAACAAACCAACATTCTAGAAAGTTCCATTATCTGAAATCGATTGCAGAAGATAAAAAGGAAAATTGTCAAACTATTCCATATAATTTTTGTAACCAACCAGGAAGGGGGCCATAACCACCATCGGCTACGGTGGCTTCAAAAAAGCACTAGTTTAGTTGATGACTGGAGGTGCAAGCTCTCTCTCTCCTTGATGGGAATGAGTTGGCTCAATGGACTAGACTGGGTCGCATATAAATAAAACAGTGAAGGTACAGCTGCACGTCAAAAGCACGCAGTCTCGGATGAGGGTTTAGCTCAGTAGGATAGAAGATTGGTCCCACACAAGCCTTTGTAGGGAGAACCATAAGGAAGATAGTTCACATGGGCATGCTCACCTTATATATTTGACGGTCAGATGCACGATCACAATATTTAAAGAGAAAATGGACTAAGACAGACGATTTGTGTGAAATTAGCAAGATTCGCGCTATAAAGGCTGACCTTAAATAGTGATCGAACCAACTTCGAGGTCTTGAGTGAAGGTAGGTGCGGGAATAGGTGGTTGTGTAGAAAGAGAATGGAGCACGCAGTGTAGTATGCGGATCGTAGAGTCTGAGAAAGAGAATGAAAGCAACTCTCTACTTTAGTGGTTTGGGTTGTGAGTAGTCCATCTAACTATCGACGACTTAATTCCTCGTAGGATGAGCACTTTTCGGATGGGAAGTTTCTGTAAAAAAAGAAGCAGTAGTTTAGTTTTTGGAAGGAAGGTTCTACTCACCAGATAGTGGGCAATTAAATCTTTACTTCACCTTCTTGAATCTGGTCACAAACCTTTTGTTTTTTGATAGAGGTCACTGGAGGTCAACTTGTGAGAATGAGGTCTCTAGTTCTATGGGCAACACTTGTTCTTCTAGTGGCTGAAGCAATACTCTAGACTTGTTGTATTTGTTCTATTTCACTAGCTCTTTCACTATCTCTTCTACTATTTCTTTATTTAGTATTATTTATTTTTCCCTAGTCCTTCTTTCTGATGAAAGAGTGTATCTCTTCTCTCAGCAAGCATTCGTTATAGTTTGCTATCTCGACCTCGCCTCGTTAATCAGTCTCAGTCCCTCGTCTTTGCGACTAGGTTATCTAGTTCTCCTTTTTAGTTGTAGCATTCTTTTCATTTCCTTCTCTCTAGCTCAAGTACTTGAACTCCTCATAATCTCTTTCTCCTATCTTTGGGAGTAGAAAGAAAGTCATGCATCCCTTCTTAAAGCTTTATTTTCCCTATTGTCCTCGTGCTCCCCCCTCCCGCCTCTCTTAGCGGTTGAGGCATTCTTTCTTGAATTATTTTTCTTTGTAGGAGGGTGGACTTCGGCCTTACGCCACTTTGGGTGAAATCACATATTGATTACGATACAGTGTCAATGCCTAATTTTTGACTCGACCCTAGCACATTTCATTTTCATTTTAGCTAACATTTACAAACTTTACACTAACACAACTTATGCAACTTAGACCCTTTGATGACAAATTAGATGCGCTAGTGTGCAGCCTAAAATAGCCAATTTCAGGGCAATCTATGTGACATCCAGTACCATATACATAACCTAAGGAGAATGACGTAATTACGTATATAATACAACAAATTTCCGACCAAGTACATTCGCTTGGTAGCTCCCATCACTTTTCACTAACGAAAGGTCAACCATAAGAGCCTCAATCGGATTTGGATAAACTTAATCAATTGCTTATTTAACGGATGCTACTAAAACTAGCCTTTCTCCTAGTTCAAATGCTTACTTTGACTCACCTCTCTTTTAGTGGTTCCCATCTTTACGTCTCTCTTGAGTATGTGGAAATTAAGTGGAATTGGAACAGAGTAGCTATTGGTCGATGTGGTGGATGTACTTGAAACAGGCTCTTAATAGTGGGTTCTTCCCTTTTATTCATGTGTATGGTGGATGTACTTGAAACAGGCTCTTAATAGTGGGTTCTTCTGTTTTATTCATGTGTATAGATCGCGAAGTGTTCATTCCTCCTAGTGTACTTTAGACTCTTGGGCATCCGAGCGCGATGAAGTGAATATGTTTGTAGGTGTATGGTTTGTGTTTATGACTGAATTATTTCTTTGCGCGTGCCTTCCACTTACTCCTTACTTGTAAGTAACACTTGTGAAGCTCATGTCTTCCCCCCTACCCCGTTGGTGGTGGGATTGCTAGTAGAGATGCCTATCGAATTGGAAGAGATGACGGTCTAGGGTCAACGGATGGAACAAAGCGAAGGTAAATTACTCCACTACCGAATGAGCACATCCGAGCTCCCCCAACATAGTCAAACCCACATATTGGTAGGTGGTGCAAATACATAGATAGGGTGAATACACATTGGTAAGCATGGGAAAGAAACCGAAAGTGAATCGACAAGGGATAGGGAGTAGATAGATTGGTCAAAGGAAAGAGCGCACATCGTCTCGGTCAGGAGAATACGAAATGATAAGATCAGGAAGAATACAAACACACACGCAAAAGAGCATCGGTGATAACACATTATGATAGAAAACGGACAATAGCTAGAGATCAACGGAGAACAAGGAGGTGAAAGAGAGCAAGTGGTAAGGCCCAAGGTAGTAAGTAGAGAAGACAAATTAGGGCAATAGGACAATAGGTTAGAAAGGTGGAGAACAAACAGATCTGGAACCATTTATTGAAGATATAGGTCAAGGGTTGCTACCTCGCTAAGATGTTGATCAAGTTCTAGTTCCACCTTTTTGAGATCGAGACTATGCCCATTTAAGATTAATTGAGGCTACCATGGTAAAACCCTCACGGGTTCAGACCTAGTGTATTCCTAAGGCCCATTTAAGGTTAATTGAGGCTACCATGTAATAAAACTCATCCCAATGTATGAGGAAATCTGAACACAAATTTGGCTATGGTTAGGATGACTTAAGGAATTTTCAAATAACTTTTTTTTAGCTTATCTACATAAGGAAAAATTATGAAGGAAATCTCAACATGCTTATAAGAATTTTTAAGGTATATCAGTCTTGTAGAAGGTTGACCTTGAAGTAGATCCATGAGGTATTTTGTTGAGGCAAAATGAATATTGAATGAACATATTAAGGAATTGAAGATTTTTTTTTTATCATCATGATGATGGTCAAGTCCTTATAAAGTTTAGAGACCAAATCTGGCTTGAAAATTATTGTGATATTATTACTATCCCATGCCAAAGATATAAATGATTAAAGACATATTGGATTGGAGTTTTTTCTTAAACAAATCTATTGTTGCCAATATCTAATATTCTAAAGTGTTAATGTCATATGTATTGTTCATTCACTTATATTTTTATTAAAGTGTTTATTGTTTTTTAATCTTAGAAAAAAACATATATCAAATTGAAATTAAAAATAAAAAAAATCACACATTACTCTCATACTAGAGAAATTTCTCAAAACAATAATTTTCATTAATTAATCTAATACTAATTTTGTTATTATCTAATTAATTAATATTTACCTTATTTATTAATATTAACTACCTAATTATGTGAACCAATTCCCTGCTTAGACTGCATTGAAATTTTAAATTTAAGTTATTAATTTAATCTTGTCCCATCCTTTAACCGAACTAATATCTCCACTATTTTTAATTGATCATAATTTCTTTAATTATATAACTATTATAATTTTTTCGTTTAAAGAAAAATTAAAGAGAATAGTGCTGAATGAATGCATTACTCGTATAATTTAGAAACTGAGGGTGCTGAATATATTCATATCATAATTAGAAAGGGGTGATGGATGAATGATGAACACGAGGCTCAATTACATGATTATGTAATACGTTAGGAATTAAAGATAAAAATAAATAAATATTTGCAACAAAAGTGATGGCTTTAAACGTTTTATGAAACTGTAAATAGATGTTTTGAGTACTAGAAACGTATCTTCAAATTCTAACCACAAAGGTAAACTGTGAATCATATTCAGGACAGAGTCTCTTCAAATTCTAAGCACAGTAAGTAACTTAGAAAGAAGCCATAGAATCGTTGTATCAATCACAGCGATAGCTTGTTATAAATCATTAGTGACATCTTGTGATATCATTCGCCACTGTGTTTGCAGAATTCTTCCGCACAGAAGTAAACCGAGCCACGTGATTTCAGCGATTCAAGTTGAATTTCTTGAAAATGGAAATTGTTGAGTTTGTACGGAGTAGTTCAATTGGCAGTGGTAGTGGAAATAAAGTCTCATTTAACCAAAAATTTTGGGTTTAAATCTTGCGCTACCTTTCTCCTTAACGAAATGTGTAATAGAGCTGAAAACCAAAACATCTTACCAAACTTTAAAAAAAATAGAAATTGCTCAAATTTCTGGTCTGCGCGCGGGTGCTCAGCGTGGTGGTCTGAATTACCCAAGAACCTACCCAACTTAAAAAAAATAAAAATTGCTGAAATTTCTGGTCTGCGCGGGTGCTCAGCGTGGTGGTCTGAACTACCCAAGAATCTAAAGGAGAACGTATTGGCATTGTTACCAGCTGAAATATTAAGTAGAGATTGCGGCGTGTGTAAAGAATGGAATGCACTCTTTACATCCACACAATTCATAACTAATGATTGGCTTTCCGCACCTCCCAACAAGAAACCATGGCTTCTTTTGTTCCATGACTGTGACTCGTTGAATTGCATGGCGTACTGCTTCTTCACTGACACCTGGAAAAGACTGTCCCTCGCCTTCTTAAAGAATCAATATACAGCTGCCGGGTTTTGGGTGGACGCATCGGCAGCAGGCCTTTTCTTGGGAACCATCGTCTCTTTTAATCCTCGAGGCTATTATGAATGGAAGCTTATTGTCTGCAATCCGCTTACAGGAAAGTCGATAGAACTTCCCAGGATAGAGGATAGTGTCATTAGGGCCATGACCATGGTGGCAGAGGAGGGCCACGGTCACAATGTAGGCACATATAAAGTAATAGCGGTAGTGAGCACGCAGAGAGAGTACAACTGGACACCTGCAACACCCGAATTTTGCAACTTCGAAGATTGTTGATTCCGGGAATTTCTTGTATGTAAATTCTATCGATGTAAATTCTTCAAGGAAGGGCATCGTGGCTTTCAGCATCCAAAACGGGAGGTCCGTCTTCACGCCGTTATCATTAGAGGACGTGTATAATAGTAGCAGGCGCGACGTCCTGTTCACTTGCGGGTCACGAGTGCTTCTAGGTTCGTGCATATCCGATACCGATGATAATATTATTATATGGGAGTTAGAGAATTCACACTCCTCAATGATTATGTTCACAGAGATTGCAAGGATGCCTCTTATTTTGGGTTCTCACAGAAGGCACGAACTTCATTATGGAAGTTTAATGTTTTCTTTCGAAGGAACAAGGAATTTGGTTTGCATCACGTTGGGTGATGACGTGCTCGTTTATAATTTAAACCAAAAAACATCGACATGGCTTCCCAGATGTCCAATACCTGAACTCCCTCAACACTGCGGTGGTATTCCAGCATCTTTTGTCTTTGAAGCTAGACCAGATATGGACGTGTAACTAATAAGTCATTTCCTTGTTCACAAAGAGCATTTCTAAATATTTTCCCTCCGTTTCTTTGTATATGTTTAAACATGCTGATGCTTTTTCTTATTATCTCTTGGTTTAAACACTGTTCCTTCAATAAAATTGGCATACATTAAATGATATCTATTATTATAGTATTCGCTTTATAATTAAATTAGCATTTTTGTTATAAGTAAATAATGTTACGTTGTATAATTCTTTTACCGTGTAGATAAAATTGGTATGATCCAATAAAAATAAGGATGACAAGTTTTGTTTATATATAAATTGTGTTTTATTATACACCATCAAAGTGAAAGTATTATGTTGAATAAGAATTATTTATCTTTTTCATCAAAACATTACCATTTATCTTTTAATCTAATTATATTATACATGAAGTTAAAATGATGAAAATTTGTATTTGGTCATAACGGAAATGGGATACTTTACTAAATGAAAAGTGAAATGATGAATTTTATCATAAAATTCAAGAAAATGTAAGTAATGCTTATCTAAAATCAAATGCCATTAAGTAAGATTGAGAATTAATTTTTGTTGACATAATTTTAATTATATGATAAATACAAATTCTTGTATGTTTAGAGGAATAGACAATCCTCATATGACATAGGGTCTATTATGAGTCTTACTATTATAATCAGTGGGTGAGCCATGTCGTTCATAATATATCTTATGGGTATCAAATAAGGGATTTAAATATGGGACCTTGTATTAACATGTCTTTACATTTTCATTGACGTGATATAGGCTCAATTTTCAGTAGTGAGGCATGTCACCTCTAGCACAGGGCCATGGGTATCGAATAGAAGTGTCATGTGAACACGGGAAATTGTACTCAGATTTACTTACATTTTCACATGTTCAAGGGATCTCTACATTGGCTGCTCCTTAAAGACTACAGAAACAAGAGTTGAACCCTCTACCTTGTCATTATGAACTCAAATCCTTAGTATTGTGCCATATGATTGTCATATCTTTACGATTAACATTGCCATGCACAAATTCACACATTTAATTTTAAAATATTGTTCTCATATTTTTTAGCTTTTATACTATTTCTACACTCATATTTGCAAGAAAAAGTAATTGCATGTATTTTCATCAGAAATACAAATATTTGTTTGATGTTATTTTAGTATCTTACCATGTGAAATTTTATACGATTATTTTGTAAATTATAATAATCCAAACATTTTAAAAATGATAAGTGAATGAATAAAATAAACATGCAAGGGGGGATATCCTTTTCGAATGAATCCACCCAATCTCAATACCTACAAGCTACATGAAGAACATTGTTGTGATAACTCAAAGCCCTTTTCTTGACTAATTACTAGTGTTTTGCATGAATAAATCATCTAGCCATGCCACTTATTTCCTTGGTAGGGAGTTCTATTTGATGAGGTGGTGGTAATGATTTGATTTCATAGCTACCTACATAACCATTATTTCAAATATTTTTTCTTTTTTCTAATATGATTTTCCCTTGTTAATTTTGGTAAAGTAATATGGACTACGACCTTGTCATTGATTACCTTCTTTATTCAAGAAACATGAAAAAATGAATATTAATATAACTCCATTATGTAAATTTCACTTCCAATCCTATACAACATATTAAAGAGGCCATAATATATAGGTGTTATTTCATCATATTTTCACTACTACGTGTAGGGGGTTTAAGACAATATTTAAGTCAATTATCTTAACTTAAGACAAAAAGAAACTTGTTTGTTGTCTTAAATATTGTCTTTAAGCGAGTGTCTCAAAATATGATGTCTCAAAATAACAATATATTGTCTTTGTAATGACAATATAGAACACATATTATTGTTCTCTATAAAGACAAGAATTATTGTCTATTAACAGGCAATTTCATTTGTCTCTCTAGAGACAATTTCATTTGTCTTTGTAGAGACACTTTCATTTTTGTCTCTTTAGAGAAAATTGCATTTGTCTTTTTAGAGACAATAGCTAAGATTAGAAACATATTGCCTCTATAGAAACTGTATGTCCATAAATCAAACTAATGTCTCTCTAAAGACAAGATAAAAAATATTTAAAAAAAATTCATTATGAGGTTCTTTCAAAGTAGTTTCAACGTTCAAAGTTCTGAAATAGTGATTTTAATTACCTTAAATCTTTGTTGTTTATGGATACCAAGAGAATAAAAAATAAATAAATCCATTATTTGTAATGCTAACAGCAAAGTTTTTTTATATCTAAATGAAAAAACAATTCTTGAAAGAAACATTGAAAATAATAACGCAACACACTTATATTTTCTAAAAATGCATTTACGTCATTTGAACATGCATGATCCTCAATTGGAACTTCATTTTTAAGATATATTATGATTCAAAAAAGAAATGTTCTAGATTTCTCCATCCTACAAGACGGTTTACTCTCTAACGTAGAAATTCAAAGCTTCAATCACATTAAATGGTGGAAATTAAGTTCATATCCAGTTGTAAAACCACATTTTCAATACCCTTGTATAATTGGAATTGGCTTCCTTGATAATGTATATGAATTTGAATTTAGAAATGATTGGAAATTCTATCTTCATGAAGGTTTTACAAAAGATGAAAAATTGACACAGGTCCCCGCAGCATGATATAGGTCAATTCTCAATCTATTGGTGACCTACATAATTATCTTCTCCATTATTTGTGTTCACAATTCCAGTTGGCTCCATCTCTTGTTTTCAGCCCAAGAATTGTTGCAATTGGTGTCCAAATTGGTGGTGATATAGTTCCCGAGGAAGCTTCATATCCAATGAATCTAATTTGGGTAATGAATTATTATGATCAACTTCATAGCAAGCTAAGTTGCAGAGAAGTCTCTATCACTATCTTTTTTCCTAGGCAGTTAATCATTTCTTGGAGGCACACCAAACCACCCATCCTTCTTCCTGTTAAGAATAAAATAGTAAATTCGTGTAAGGCAAGTTTTATACCATTTCTCAACCATTTCCACGAGAGCTACTTACTGAAATAAAATAAAATAAATGTAGTATGTACCTGAAATAGAAATTAGAAATGTGTGCACTCTTAGCATTTCTTCATTACCACTTGCCTTGCCTTGCTTAATTCCCTGGAGCACCTGCAAATTCAATAGTAGAGTAATTTTATGTATTTTTAATAAAAGCCCATACCATCTTTATAATACTTAATAATTGAAATAAAATTAAAATTTTGCAAACCTATTAAACTCTCAATACAAAAATGGCTCAAAAATAAAATCAATATACTCTTTATTATAAAAGATAAATTTTAATAATGATACCATCTGTATTTTTAGTTGGTAGCACTGTTTGTTCCCAATCAAAGCCCAAAAATGCCGTGAATACTAGTGAAAATACTAGGTAAGTTTCGAACCCTTTTAAAATGAAAGTACATCACCTATTTTTCTCTATAGTGGGATGGGGAGTATTTGAAAAGTCTTATTAGAAGAGTGAACAAAATTTGTGACTAAAACTTGCATAATCTCAATCAACATTTTTTTTGTTGTAAAGTTAGACATTCTTCATTCTAGATGACAAACAAAAGTACAACATATTAGAGTTCAGGTGGCAGGTCTGCCCGCAGGAAACCAGACCGCCACCTTTCGGCCTTAAAACCTGACCAAAATTTATAAATGATTTGTTCCTTCTTCCTGTCATAACCATTGTTTTGCCTATTATTGTCTAAGCTAACGACATGAACATAACTCGACACCCAGATATAGTTCAGATTCATCATCATATTAAACAAAAGAAGACACAACTCAGCTAATCCTCGTCCGACAAGTTAACCGGGGCCGACTTTGAAGCATGTTGTGCTATACAACAACCCACCATTTCATAAAATTTTACTTTCAAAATATAACATGAAACGGGTCCCTTTTAGATTTATGAATAGAATTGGTATCAACTTATCATTCCTCAAAAGGTTTGAAAAGAAGTAATATATTATAAAACTCTTTTGTAAACATAAATTGGTCTTATAAAATAAATCAATAATTATTTATTATTGCAATAAAGCGATCGCAAGATTGCATATTGCAATAACAAAGGATGCACAACAAAAGGACCCATTGGTTTGCCCTGATGTGACAAGCGAATAACTATCGGATATCGGGAAGGTAAGCGATCGTAACAAAAGACCCTCTCTTTATACTCCGATGCGATATCGCTATCGGCGATCGGACTATAACATGCATGCAACAAAAGGCCATCTTCTAAAAACTCCTGATGCGAATTAGCTTTATCGCTATCGGCGATCGAGGAATTCGCAATGACACAAATGAAACTACTCAAGCATTCCTCCGATCTCCGATTGCGATAAAGCTAAGCGCAAATTTCAAAAAGGATTGTAAAGGCTTGGGTATATAATATTAAATTATTATTAAAAGCCTTTCTATTCTCGATAGTGATTCACTTGTGATCAACCACAAAAAAATCAAAGCCATGCTTAAATGAATTATTCGGCGAATAAACAATATGATGAGCATTTAGATGATTGATAAGTTTAATGGACAATTAATGGAGTAGTTATGCCAAAATCTCTTCAGAGATTGTATTCGTGGTAGTATTATTTTAATCCTCAATTATTCATTGATTGATATAACTCTTTCATATTTGGTTTGCACCACCTATTCTCTGCATTACGTTCATTTTATCTCCTGCGCAAAGCTCCTCCGAAGTAGCAAATTTAGGCCAAATGGGGAAGAAATCTAAAAAATTTGGAACAACTTCAGCTTCCGTAGTAACAGGACAATATACCACCGATCTGGGACCAAGTAAAAAGGGATTGATCTCAGACACTACATATCTTTGTCTCAGTAATACTAGTTGGTAGAGCATCTATAATCTAGTTGAAGCCAAAGAACCTCAAGAAGTATCAGTGCAAGCTACAGCAGGTTTGAACCGAAAGTCCGAGGCTACCCTAAAAGATCTAGCTGATTCTTACCTACACCGGATAGCGGCTCGAGAGCAAATTATTTCGTACACAGATGTAGTAAGGTGGGAAGTTGAGGAAATACCAATTATAACATTTTACACAGTCGACTCGAGAGTCTTTGGTTCATTTCAACCCAATGATTTGAAACAAATGTACCATTTGCCTGAACCAGAGAAGAAGTATAACAAAGCATTTCTGGAGAAGTTCAGAGATAAAAATGAAATTGAATCAGCACCTATACGGGCATGGAGACAAAAACCCACAAAACACAAGCAGGAGTCCTCGGGTAAGTACTCTGTCGATTCCTTGTGTTCTCCTTATTGTTACAGTGGGGTGATGATGTGTAGGATTTGGGGGTTGCATGATTCCTCAAAATTCTCAATAGAGATGGTACCTTTAATGGAAGCAACAATCAATAGTGAAATAATGGATTGGGAAAATATATTATGTGATAAGTTAGCAACTGCTATTCTTGAGTTCAAAAATAAAACCCGCGTTACTGATAGGTTTATTCCTCCATTTTATTATAGTGCCTACATCTTAGATACTCTTTGTTTTAACTCTGAATTTCCTATGTTGGGGTGGATATGGACTCCACAGGACCCCTTGGCGATTCATATCTATCAGCAGAAGTTGTGGGAAGCCCATTATAAAGACCACCTATATCAAGTTTTTAATGGATTTATGTTGCACATTTACTATGCAATTTTTGACAAACCTCTCCTAAGATTTCCTCACAAGCAGAGATTGACTTGAAAGCATTAGGAAACTGGTTCAGAGAAGATAAATTTACATATATAAGAGTTTTCGGCAGCCATGCCAAGCCTCATGTTCTCCCCTTGTACATACCTGACAAACTATTGTCTAGAGAGATAGCATATCAACTTACGTCTGCAAGAGCGACCGAGACTCTGAGGAATTCAAAGAAGCAAGTTTGGCCTCCTTTTCCTCTAAGGTGTGGTGTTTACACTCTGCATGACTATAAGCATGCAGAGAAAGAAGGAGAAAAGATAAATATACTGAATCTCACCACTCTTCCCAATAGACGATTTGATCTAAGGAAAATCGTCTATAATGTTCTGGATTAGGCAAAAGTCACTAAGTTTGAACATAAAGAACATGAGTTTGATGATCTATTTTCTTCAGCGGAGCCATCATTTTAGGTTCAAACATTAGCTTAAATGAGATATCACGATGACGGATTAGTGGAATTTAACAAACTCAGAGAGCAGAGGTTGCAAACTCTACCTCTAGATTTACTAGCTACTGCCCTGATGACATAATCAAGTGAGCCTGAACGGTGACTTACCAACGAACCTCCTGCTACATCAGAAATTTTTGAGGAAGTCCTAAGAAAAGAGCAGGAGGAACTCTAGAGGAAAGAGTAGGAGGAAGTACAGAGGAAAGAACACGAGGAAGCGCGAAGGAAAGAGCAAGAGAAAATACATGAGGAGGAATAGAAAAAGGAGCATGATAAGAGCAGCAAGGATGTGAATGTCGATACCCAGATTGACCCAAAATTTCTCCAAGAATGGCAGCAATTCGACTCAATCATAGGAAATCTGGAAAGCTCAAAAGATGTCGATACATCCAAAGCGACAGATACACAGGATATAGTGTCAAAAGAGGTTCCAAGTGAAGGAACCAACAACCTACCCTATAGTACAAACTTAGAAATAATTCTGAAACATCCTTCGGATCAAATAATTTTGTAAGTGGAGGATATACCTCCATTGGATGTCTTTTACAGCCCAAAACACAGAGCTGTAGTAAAGCGACAACAGAAAAGGAGGAGGATTGATCAACCTTCCCTGTTCCCTCAACAAACAGAGAGAGCCAATGTAGTTTGGAAGGAGGAGTTTGATCCTTCTGATAACCTAACAAAGTTGTCCCAGTATGCCAGAGCCTATTCGGTGGCCACCATGTACAAGGCATCGAAAGTGAGTAATTTGCTAAAATGAAAAGACCAGGCAATCATTTTGTTACAAACACAGCTATCAGAGGCACAACAGAAAGAAGAACAATTAGAACAACAATTGTCAACTCAACAACAGTTAAATAATCAATTGAACAAGCAACTACTTGAAGAGAAACATAGGGTAAATTCAAGCGCGATTCAAAGACAGAAAGAATTATTGGAAGCATTGGAAAAATTGAAGACGATGAATGAAATAATGGTAAAGACAAAAGATGAGAAAATTTCTCAATTATCACTTCAAATAGAGAAGTTCAAGAGTCTCTGTAGCCTGCCGATTTCAGGGCAGAAGAACTATAGATAAATAAGGCGTTGGTAACACAAATAAGATTATTGTGTTATAAAATTTCTCAGGTTGAGCCCCTGTGTGACATAACAACATCAATAATCGATAAATCAGTCGATGCTAGATAGGACTTAGAGCAGGCTGATGACACCTTAACAAATTTTCTTACTTGGCAGGACACTAGTGAGGGACAGGCAGCAAATTTGCCTAAAATCCTAGAATCACATAAAGAAATCCTATTCTTGGAATGGCAGTCCCAATTGATGAAGGCAGAGAGAGCAGTTTCTAGATGAAAATTATCCACAATTAATTTGATTGAATTAAATAACAATACTCTATATTTATCTAATATTATCTCTTAATGTACACCAGATAAATTGCTATCGGCTAAAACATTGGAGCAATCATGTTATCAAGAGCTCGAAAAGAATGGGAGGTTGATTATAGGTATTCAAAGTTTAACTTGGGACACCTATTGGTTGTTCATAGTAAAATCATACAGCTAGAGAGCCACCCTCAAATGCCTAACAGATTCAATCAGGTGTATCATTCCAGATATACACGATGCCACATATTCGGATGAGCTCAATTCTCTTCTCAGCCTCCCTCAGGAAGTGGAACTGATGCTAGCGATATGCCAACTCAAATCAAATGGAAAACAGCTAGAGCGATGAATCATGTTGCCGACTACCAAATTGCTTTGAAGGATATATTCAAGATCAAGTTATACCAATGAAATAGCATTTTAATTTTGCAGCTAGTTAGTTTAATTAAGTATTTATAGACACTTTCATGCATTTAAAAAGGGTCCCGAGTTTTTGTATATGACTTAAACCTGAAGTTGCACTATTGTACTTCAGGTATATTGTTTTATAAAGGCTGGGCCAATTATTCCAATTTTTGACAACGAAGCTTTTATGTGGATGTGCACTAATTCCTTTATTTAAAAGTATCTCTGAGTTGAAAGAAGGAATTTGAATTGTGATTGATGTGCAGCTCATATGGTACTACTATCTATGTCTGAATTCATTCTTTTTATGTGAATTGTGATTTGATGACTCTTGCTATTATTGAATATATGAATGTGTTTTAACAACATTCTTTATACTTTCCACTATTGGATGTTTACAGGATGCTTTTCTTTTAGTCATACATGTATCGGTAATATATAAAATACAAGTGTAACAATGTTTTATTAATTACTCTGTTCAACTATTTGAGCAAAGCAATTATTATATGAATGAATGTCTATGTTTATCGAATACAATCATCTATATGCTAATTGAGGAACAGAGATCTTCAAATATTGCACTTAAGAATAGAAATTTCTTGGGATAGAATAGTTATTTGTATTTTTGCTCCTTAGATTAAGTCATCCATCCATTATCACTTATTAGAAAACTAGTCACTCATCCATCCCCTTTTTATTCATCACTGAGAAACTGGTCCCATTATATCCAGTCGGAGCCACCATCCCAAACGGAAAAGGAGCTGCATTAAGGTTCGGACCGGGTGGTTTTCCTGGATGTTAATGCAACGATTTTCGAGGCATCAACATTTGTGGTGCTAGAAGGAGGGCATGAACTATGAATGGCGAGAAAATCAAAATCTATAGGCCATTCTCAGAGTAAATCTCCCTCCACCTCACCTCAGACCTCCCATTTGCATTCTGAAATACTAGTATCCAAACGAGAAGAAGAGGAATCAACTACTACTGTTCAACCCCATCATACTTCAGAACGATTAAGTCCTGAGTCCCTTGAAGTTCAGTCTCTCATCCAGAAACTTCAAGGCTTTTCCCTATCACTTCAGAAATATGAAGTATCTCAAGGCAGTGAGACTTCGCAATTCAATCTACCTCACCCTCTCACCGGACTTCAAAGTAGAAAACTTGGCATTGAACCTGCCGAGTTGCCTTTACCGAAAAGGAAAAAGGCTAAAATAACACTGAAGGATCTGGTAGTGAGACCTTTTCTTCATCATCCTCCATCTCATCTTCTCCAGTGCGAAGTCAAACATCCACTCCCCCATTACATATTGTTGTTCAGCAGGGATCACCAACTTCAACATCACAATCTATTCAATCTTCAACACTGACTCCTCCCCAAACACCTGGAACTCCATCATCAATTGTTGTTACTTCTAAGATGGCCCAGAATCCATGGAACAGTCGTGGTATGGTCACTATGCCTGCACCATTACATCCATTACCTGATTATCCTAAGAAGTGGTTACAAAAATTTAATCCATATGCTGGAACATTGGTCGAGGAACATATTAACAATTTCATGTTATCAGTTAATCTAAAAGGAGTAACAGAAGAAGATGTTCTCGTTAGGCTTTTCCCTTACACTTTACAAGGATCAACTGGGACTTGGTATTTTTCCTTACCCTCTGGATCCATTACCAGCTGGAATATCTTTCAGGAGCAGTTTCTTACCAAATATGGCGATGATAGATATTTAGCAACACTAATTAATGATCTTTCAAATCTAAGGATTGAATCTAGAGAACCTATCAACGAGTTTAACTCCCGATTCAATAAACTCTTGAATAAAATCCCTACCGATTCCAAACCAAGTGAGGAAATCAGAAGTGAGTGGTATATTATGGCCCTACCTTCAAATATAGCCATTTTTGTAGATAGGGCTGGGAAACCAACTTTAGCCGAAAACATGAAAGAAGCGCTCAGTGTGGAAAAATACATTATTGCTTTAGAAAATAAAGTTTCTCTCGAAGATAGGAAATCCAAAAGAGTTTCTTTTAAAGATAATTCAAAGAAGAAAAATCCTAAGGATCCATATGATATGGAGGGTCTACAAAGGTCCTCAAAACAATGTCAAATGAAATGGTTGAAATTAAAAAACAAGTAGCAGAAACTTCAACAAAGAAACCATTTAGGAATTTTAAGAAACTTGAGTCAAAACCACAAAATGTTATATCTAATGCAGATTCAGATCCTGAAGAGGAAGAAGAAGATGAAACAATTTCTCCACCCGATTTATTCAAAGAAGAGGAAGTTTTTGAATGCCATGGAATGTGGGACTTCATATTACCTAACTCCGATACAGAAAATGAACAAGAAACTTTTCCTGTGACTACCAGGAGTAAAGGTGCCCCTGAACCTGTCCAGGCAAGTTCAAAGAAAAGGAGTGCAGGTACTACTACTACAAAAGAAAAGATACCCACAAAGAAGCCAGCTGCAATAGTACCTCAAAACCAACCATCATCCTAAAATATACCTTCAACATCTAAAACATTGGTAGTATCAGATTCAATGGATTATGATATTGTTGATGATATGAAGAAGACGAAGGCAAACATCACCATGTTTGAACTTAGCAAACTAAAACATCAGCAGAAATTGCTTCTTAAGGAACTAAATGCAGTGCCTTCTTCACCTCTTCCTAGTGATAAAGCTACAAATGATTGAGGTCAACCACCTTCTGGTAGGATTGAAGCTACTGATATGATTTTAATTTGAGACAGATCAAATTCCCATACTCCCCCTTTCCTCTGAACCTATGAGATCTATAATTGAAATCTACACAATTGTTTGATTGACTCAAGGGCATCCTCTAATATAATGCCAACTTCAGTTTGTTCCAAACTGAACATTGAACCCTAAAAATCTGCAATTCACATTGTGCAGTTGGATAGAACCAAAGTCCAGGTTTTAGGGGAAATCAACTTCGTAACTATCAGGTTATTAGCTGATCCACGAGTAGTTTAGAGAATTGATATCTTAATCACTGATATACATGAGTTTTATGGTTTAATCTTAAGTAGAGATTGGTCTAAGAAACTCCATGGTTATATTTCTACCGATTGGTCCCATATGTGGCTACCCTACAAGGGAAAGCCAAATCAAATTAAAATCAATCGGGAGAAGCATATGACCCATACTGTTACTGAATTTGAATAGGAGAATCAACCAATAGCTTTTAATAATAATATTTTGGGTAATTACTCTTCCAAATCATTCTTTGGCAATTATACTGCCCAACCATCTCCTTTCTCAGTAAACAATTTCACATCCCAAATCAAAAAATTTTCAGAACTGATAGATCAAGATGTATTAATATTGCTCAGAACACTGTAAATAAAATTGTTGATATTTCTTTATTTTGGTCACTATACTTTGACGAATCTAAATCCAGTGAAGGATCAGGAGTAGGGTGTATTTTAGTTAGCCTTGAGGGAGAAAAAACTATGCTATCTTGTAGGTTGGAATTTGAATGCACTAATAATACAACTGAGTATGAGACCTTAGTTCAAGGAATATATAAAGCTATTGGTCTTAAAGTTCAATATTTGAAAGTGTTTGGTGATTCAGAGATTGTCATAAAACAAGTTAGAAATACAATTCATTGTCTTTCTAGTCACCTCAAGCACTATCAGTCTTTGGTCCAGGAACTTCTATCTCAATTTTTAGCATTCAGTATTTCACCTATCCCCAGATCCCAGAATGTAGTAGCTAACTTGCTAGCCAATGTTGCTTCGAAACTCCTACCTTCTGAATATTATAGCCCAGATAGATTTTCAGTAGAGTTAATTTTTAGACCATCAATTCTTGACAATGTCACCAATTGGCGAGTGTTCAATCACGATAAAGACATCTTAAATTTCTTGACTTCCGACAAGTCCTACGATGATCAAATCATTGATGAAAGCGATCATGACCTCCAGATAAAGAAAAGCAGGAAGAAAACTCAATACAAACCAGTGGTTAAACTTGAGGATCTCTATGATATTAAAGACAGGTTTAAACAGGTAACCAATTCAAAGCTCCAAAGTTCCACTTTAAGATTTGAGTTGATAAACCTTGGTACTGAGCAAAATCCTCAAAACATCGATTTGGGATTAGGTCTTTCTGTGGAAGAAAGAATAGCATTCATTAGATTATTAAGAAAAAATAAACATGTCTCCACTTGGAAATATGATGATTTAAAAACTTACGATACATCAATCATTTAGTATACCATTCCAATGATTTCTAAACAAAAACCAATCCAACAGAAGTTGAGGAAAATTCATCCTAACTTAGAGAGTCAAATAAAATCAGAACTCAATAAACTCTTAAAAGATAAGATTATTTTTCCTGTCCAGCACTCAAACTGGGTTTCCAATATGGTGTCTGTTAGAAAGAAAAATGGCGACATTAGGATTTGCATAGGTTTCAGAAATCTGAATAAACCAAGCCAAAAAGATAATTTCCCATTACCTACCATGGAGCAGATACTCCATTCAGTAGCAGGTTCTGAGTTAATGTCCTTTTTAGATGATTTTTCAGGATATAACCAAATTTTGGTTCATCCTGATGACATACTCAAGACTACCTTCAGAACAAAATGGGGAACTTATGCTTACCAAGAAATGCCTTTTGGACTTATTAACGTAGGAGCTACATTCCAAAGAGAAATGGATACAACTTTCAAAGGATTGATCAATAAAACAATAGTTGTCTATTTAGATGATATTACTGTATTTTCCAAGAAAAGATCCAATCATTTACATGATTTGAATCAAATCTTTGATCACTGCAAAAGGTATGGTATTTCACTCAATCCTAAAAAATCCTTCTTCGCTCTTAATCAAGGAAATCTCTTGGGATTCATTGTTTCCAAAAATGGTATTTATATTTATCTACATAGAATTGAAGAGATTTCTGAAATTCGATTCCCTCATAACAAAAAGTCAATGCAGTCATTTTTAGGTCAAATTAACTTTGTTAAGAGATTTGTTCCTGATTTGTTCCCAGATTATTTTACAATTGCAAACAATGATTAAGAAAAATTTGGTGTTTAGGTGGGGATCTGCAGAAAAGGAAGCATTTGACTCTATCAAACAATCAATAATCAATGGCCCTGCTTTAAAGACTCCTAATTTTTCTAATCATTTCATATTGTATACTATCTCGTCCACTTCATCTTATGCAGCAGTACTCACTCAGATTAATGATCACAACTTGCAAGCACCAATTTCATTTTATAGTTCAAATCTTCAAGGTGCTAAAGTAAATTATTTAGAAGTTGAAAAACAAGCCTTTGATGTGTACAAACATGTCAAATATTACAAACCCTTCCTTTTAAAATCCCATACAAAAGTTATAGTTCCTTTTTCTGCGGTAAGGAAATTACTAATCCAAAGGGAATTGGGAGAAAAAAGGGAAAATTGGGTCACAACACTGCAATAATATGACTTGGAAATCAAGCCAGCAAAGATTGTTAGGGGCCAAGTTTTTTGCAGGTTATTAGCAGGAGCATCCCACATTCAAGAATTAGGTGATACAGAACATACTGAAGAAATCAATCAGATAAGTATCACTGATCTTGAATCACAATATGCAGACTTGATATTCTATTTGAAAAATGGATATGCACCTCCTAATATTTCTTATAAAAACAAATGTGCCATTAGATTAAAGGAAAAAAACTTTATAATCATTAATGATGTACTTTTTAGGAAAAATTATGATTCAATTTTATTAAGATGTCTAGAAAAACCTGAAGCACAAAAGGTTTTGCAGGAGCTACATGATAGACCAGCAGGAGGACATTTTGGAGCTGATACAACAGCCCACAAAATCATTCACGCTGGATATTATTTCCCCACTCTATTCATAGATATTCACGAATATGTAAGGAAATGCCAAAGTTGTCAAATCTCTAGTAGAAGACAAAGAAAACCAGCTTTCCCTTTGCAACCAGTCAACATTGATCAACCTTTCGAGCAATGGGGATTGGATATCATTGGGGAAATAACTCCACAGTCCTCCAAACAACATAAGTATATCCTTACTACTACTAATTACTTTACTAAGTGGATTGAAGCAATTCCTCTAAAGACAACAAACTCTCAGGTAATTATAGAGTTTATAGAGAAATTCATCATTACCAGGTTTGGTGTCCCAAATGCTCTTGTTTTAGATAATGCATCTTATTTATCTGAAAATTCTATGTTTGAGTTTGCTATTAAAATAGGATTTAAATTGAAATATTCTACAAATTACTATCCTCAGGGTAACGTATAGCAGAATCTAGCAATAAAAATCTAGTCAAAATTATTAAGCGGACTATTGAGCAGAATCACAAAAACTGGCATAAGTCTTTGATATTTGCACTATGGGCTGATAGAATAATGCAAAAGGCTTCCATATGTACTTCTCCATTCAATCTTGTATATGGGAAAGAAGCAGTTCTACCAACCAATCTATTGCTTCCTTCTCTAGCCCTAGTTCAGTTTATTGAAGAAATCCCACCTTCTTCTATTCAACTTAGGCATGATCAAATCTTAAAATTAGAAGAAGAAAGAGAAAAGGCCAAAATTACTCATGCAAAACATCAACAAATTATCAAGTAACCTTTTGGTGATCTAGTTCTGAAATGGGACAAAGTCCATGAGGATAAAGGAAAACACACTAAGTTCTAGAAGATGTGGCTTGGACCATTTCAGATCAACGAGAAGATAGGCCATTCTACATTCATATTACAAGATCTATCAGGAAAGAAGGAATCTCTTCCCGTTAATGGCGTCATCTTAAAGAAATTCTTCAATTGAGGAGGTAACCCCTTCTCCTTTTGTAAATACTCAAATTTCAGCAGAATTTGTAGTTTTTAGAATTATTAGGAAATAAAGTTGTGAGATATCTCCCATTGGCCTTTCCTATATTGAAAAATTTGCTCAAAAGAAGTAGTTTTGATATTTACTTTTAAAATAGAAGTCTTAAATAAAAGGACAATTTCTAGGAAATTAGGTATATTCACATTCTGAAGCCCCATTTCATTTTTGTGAAATCTTCTCAAGATTTAGAAGTACTATAAATCATTTTAATGTTTTCAAAATGGCCACAAAAAGGTTATCAATATCAAAACAAAAACTTATTCAATCTTAGCATCTTCAACTCTTACCCTATCATCCATTCTCTCTTAAGGAGAAAATTGTCCATCCCATTCATCAAAGTTTATGATTACTCAGAGTTTAATTCTAAAAAAATTGATATAAAAGATAAGGGGTCTTATTACAAGCCTGCTTACCATGATCATTGGGAAATAGTTTAACCAACATTACCAACACTACATACTAAAACAGGGTAATGGCTTATAATCATAAGACAAGGGGTCACATCACGAGCTAGCTTGTTCGGTTAGATTACAACCAGTGAATGGCATTGTCAAACAACTGGCCACCAAACCAGGACAATGACTTTTTATCTTACAAAATAATAGAAAAGAAAAGGAAATGCAGAATATGAAAGCATACTTTTGGATTCATTTTTTTAATCATACTCTAAAATGAATGGGATAATCGATAGTCAAATGGTTAAAAGGTATCCTTGTCGAAAATATGAACGTTTGTTGGTGGCAGAGGCTCTATCTATGACAAAGGAGTCATTTAAAAAGGCTAAGTTGGAAAGGTTCTTTGTTTTATAATTATCAACAAATAGAGGCCAATTTGAAACTTAGAATGTATTTAATTTTAACAAGAGAAGAAATTAGCAAAAATAGCTCTTATTTAGATTCAGAATGTATGTATACCTAGTTATATTAGAATTTTTCTCTTTGATAATATTTCTATATAAAGAAATTTTAAGTATTTCAATATTTCTCAAAGATAACCGTTTCTCCCAGCGAATTGCCAATTGTTGTGCTATACAACAACCCCCCATTTCATAAAATTTTACTTTCAAAATATAATATGAAATGGGTCCCTTTTAGATTTATCAATAAAATTGGTATCAACTTATCTTTCCTCAAAAGTTCGAAAAGAAGTAATATATTATAAAACTTTTGAGTAAACATAAATCGGTCTTATAAAAATAAATGAATAATTCTTTATTATTGTGATAAAGCGATCGCAAGATTGCATATCGCAATAACAAAGGATGCACAACAAAAGGACCCATTGGTTTGCCCCGAGGCAACAAGCGAATAACTATCGGATATCGAGAAGGTAAGTGATCATAACAAAAGACCCTCTCTCTATGCTCAGATGCGAATTAGCTTTATCGCTATCAGTGATCGGGGATTTCGCAATGACACAAATGAAACTACTCAAGCATTCCTCCGATCTCCGATTGCGATAACGCTAAGCGCGAATTTCAAAAAGGATTGTAAAGGCTTGGGTATATTTTATTAAATTATTATTAAAAGCCTTTCTATTCCTGATAGTGATTCACGTGTGATCAACCGCCAAAAAATCAAAGCCACGCTTAAATGAATTATTCGGCGAATAAATGATATGATGAGCATTTAAATGATTAACAGGTTTAATGGCCAATTAATGGAGCAATTATGCCAAAATCTCTTCAGAGATTGTATCCGCGGCAGTATTATTTTAATCCTCCATTATTCATTGATTGATCTAACTCTTTCATACTTGGTTTTCACCACCTATTCTCTGCATTACATTCATTTTATCTCCTGCGCAGAGCTCCTTCGAAGCAGCAAATTTAGGCCAAATGGGGAAGAAATCTAAAAAATTTATAACAACTTCAGCTTCCGAAGTAACAGGACAATATACCGCTGATCTGGGACCAAGTAAAAAGGGATTGATCTCAGACACTACATTTCTTGGTCTCCGTAATACTAGTTGGCAGAGCATCTATAATCTGGTTGAATCCAAAGAACCTTAAGAAGTATCAGTGCAAGCTACAACAGGTTCGAACTGAAAGTCCGAGGCTACCCTAAAAGATGTAGCCGATTCTTACTTACATGGGATAGTGGCTCGAGAGCAAATTCTTCCATACACAAATGTAGTAAGGTGGGAAGTTGAGGAAATCCCGATTACAAACAGAACATTTTTTACAGTCGACAGGAGAGTCTTCGGTTTATTTCAACCCAATGATTTGAGACAAATCTACCATTTGCCTGAACCAGAGAAGAAGTATAACGAAGCATCTATGTAGAAGTTCAGAGATGAAAATGAAACGAAATCAGCAGTTATATGGGAATGGAGACAGAACCCCGCAAAACAAAAGCATGAGTCCTCGGGTAAGTACTATGTCGATTCCTTGCGTTCTCCTTATTGTTACACTGGGGCGATGATGTGTAGGATTTTGGGGTTGCATGATTCCTCAAAATTATCAATAGAGATGGTACCTTTAATGGAAGCAGCAGTCAATAGTGAAATAATGGATTGGGAAAATATATTATCTGATAAGTTAGCAACTGCTATTCTTGAGTTCAAAAATAAAACCCGCGTTACTGATAGGTTTATTCCTCAATTTTATTATAGTGCCTACATCTTAGATACCCTTTGTTTTAACTCCGAATTTCCTGTGCTGGGGTGGAGATGGACTCCATAGGACCCCATGTCGATTCATATCTATCACCAAAAGTTGTGGAAAGCCCATTATAAAGACCACCTATATCAAGTTTGTAATGGATTTATGTTGCCCATTTACTATGCACGTTTTGACAAACCTGCTCCTATGATTTCCTCACAGCAGAGATTGACTTAACAACCTTAGGAAACTGGTTCAGAGAAGGTAAATTTACATATATAAGAGTTTTCGGTAGCCATGCCAAGCCTCATGTTTTCCCCTTCTACATACCCAAAAAACTATTGGCTAGAGAGATATCATATCAGCTTACGTCCGCAGGAGTGACCAAGACTCTGAGGAATTCAAAGAAGCAAGTTTGGCCTCCTTTTCCTCTAAGGTGTGGTGTTTACACTCTGCATGACTATAAGCATGCGAAGAAGGAAGTAGAAAAGATAAATATACTGAATCTCGCCACTCTTCCCAATAGACAATTTGATCCAAGGAAAATCGTTTATAATGTACTGGATCAGGCAAAACTAACTAAGTTTGAACATAAAGAATATGAGTTTGATGACCTATATTCTTCGGCAGAGTCATCATTTTAGGTTCCAACATTAGCTTAAATGAGATATCACGAAGATCGGTTAGTGGAATTTAACAAACTCAGAGAGCAGAGGTTGCAAACTCTGCCTCTAGATTTACTAGCTACTGCCCCAATGACACAATCAAGCGAGCTTGAACAACGACTTACCAATGAACCTCCTACTACATCAGAAATTTTTTACGAAGTCCAAAGAAAAGAGCAAGATGAACTCCAGAGGAAAGAGTAGGAGGAAGTATAGAGGAAAGAATAGGAGGAAGCGTGAAGGAAAGAGCAAGAGAAAATACATGAGGAGGAATAGAAAAACGAGTAGGATAAGAGCAGCAAGGATGTGAATGTCGATACCCAGATTGACCCGAAATTGCTCCAAGAATGGCAGCAATTCGACTGAATCATAAGCAATCTGGAAAGCTCAAAAGATGTTGATACATCCAAAGCGAAAGATACACATGATACAACGTCAAAAAAGGTTCCAAGTGAAGGAACCAGCAGCCTACCCCCTAATACATACTTAGAAATAATTCCGAAAGATCCTTCGGATCAAATCATTTTGCAAGTGGAGGATATACCTCCATTGGATGTCTTTTACAGCCCAAAACAGAGGGCTATAGTAAAGCGATAGAAGAAAAGGAGAAGGATTGATCAACCTTCCCTATTCCCCGAACAAACAGAGATGGCCAACGTAGTTTGGAAGGAGGAGTTTGATCCTTCCAATGAACTAACAAAGTTGTCCTAGTATGCCGGAGCCTATTCGACGACCACCATGGACAAGCCATCGGAAGTGAGTAATTTTCTAAAATAAAAAGACCAGGCAATCATTTTGTTACAAACATAGCTATCGGAGGTACAACAGAAAGCAGAACAATTAGAACAACAATTGTCAACTCAGCAGCAGTTAAATAATCAACTGAACAAGCAACTACTTGAAGAGAAACAGAGGGTAAATTGAAGTGCAATTCAAAGACAGAAATAATTATCGGAAGCATTAGCAAAATTGAAGAGGATGAATGAACTAATGGTAAAGACAAAAGATGAGAAAATTTCTCAATTATCACTTCAAATAGAGAAGTTCAAGAGTCTTCTGTAGCCTGCCTATTTTAGGGTAGAAGCACTACAGATAAATAAGGCACTGGTAACACAAATTAGATTATTATGTCATAAAATTTCTCAAGTTTAGCCCCTGTGTGACATAACATCATCAATAATCGATAAATCAGTCAATACTAGAAAGGACTTAGAGCAGGCCGATGACACCTTAACAGATATTCTTACTTGGCAAGACATTGGTGAGAGATAGACAACAAATTTGCCTAAAATCCTAGAATCACATAAAGAAATCCTATTCTTGGAATGGCAGTCCCAATTGATGAAGGCATAGAGACAAGTTTCTAGATGCAAATTATCCACAAGTAATTTGATTGAATTAATTAACAATACTCTCTATTTATCTAATATGATCTCTCCATGTACACTAGGTAAATTTCTATCAGCTAAAACAATGGAGCAATCATGTTATCAAGAGCTGGAAAAGAATGGGAGGTTGATTACTGGTATTTAAAGTTTAACTTGGGACACCTATTGGTTGTTCCTATTTAAACCATACAGCCAGAAAGCCTCCCTCAAATGCCTAACAGATGTAATCAGGTGTATCATTCCCGATATACATGATGCCACATATTCGGCTGAGCTCAATTCTCGTCTCAGCCGCCCTCAAGAAGTGGAACCGATGCTAGCGATATGCCAACTCAGATCAAAGGGAAAACAGCCAAAGTGATGAATCATGCTGCCGACTACCAAATTGATGTGAAGGAGATATTCAAGATCAAGTTATACCAATTAAATAGCATTTTAATTTTGTAGTTAGTTAGTTTAATTAAGTATTTATAGACCCTTTCATGCATTTAGAAAGGGTCTTGAGTTTTTGTATATGACTTAAACCTGAAGTTGCACTACTGTACTTCAGTTATATTTTTTTATAAAGACTGGGCCAATTATTCCAACTTTTGACAATGAAGCTTTTATGTGGATGTGCACTACTGCCTTTATTTAAAAGTATCTCTGAGTTGAAAGAAGGAATTCGAATTGCGATTGATGTTGGGAGTGATTTGTAGCTCATATGGTACTACTATCTATGTCTGAACTCATTCTTTTTATGTGAATTGTTATCTGATCACTCTTGCTATTATTGAATATATGCATGTGCTTTAACAACATTCTTTATACTTTCGACTATTGGATGTTTACATGATGCTTTTCTTTTAGTCATACATGTATCAGTAATATATAAAAGACAAGTGTAACAATGTTTTATTAATTACTCTGTTCAACTATTTGAACAAAGCAATTATTATATGAATGAATGTCTATGTTTATCAAATACAATCATCTATATGCTTATTGATGAACAGAGATCGTCAAACGTTTCACTTAAGAATAGAAATTTCCCGGGATAGAATAGTTATTTGTATTTTCTCTCCTTAGATTAAGTCATCCATCCATTATCACTTATTAGAAAACCAGTCACTCATCCATCGCCTTTTTATTCATCATCGGGAAACTGGTCCCATTATATCTAGTCGGGGCCACCATCCCAAACGGAAAAGGCGCTGCATTAAGGTCCAAACCGGGTGGTTTTCTCCGATGTTGATGCAACAATTTTCGAGGCATCAACAAGGCACTAGCACCAGGCTTCAGAATCTTCTGCTCTATGGCCCATTTCAGTTCCAGCACCAATTATTCCATGTCCTTCAGCAGCAGATGGTTCTTGGCTACCTGGACTTGGACAGTCGCAATCTCTTTCAGGAGAGTGTTCTTTATGTTGGCCAATTCTTCTGTCAGTTGGCTTTTGATGTGCTCCTCTGCCTGCTTGTGTTCCTCATCCTCCTCTTCACAGACATCCTAGTTTACCTCTATAGCCCAACCAACCACATGTTTCATGATCTAGTAAAATTGGAGTGTTTTATTGAACAACGTGTTCCTACCTCTTGAGGTGCCTGGGTCCGTGATCACTTCCCAGTCCTCACGGGGGATCTCTTGGTTTGTGCTGATTTCCTGCAGCTCGCTCTCCCACCCATGGATTTGGGAACGAATCTCGGGAGAGATGCCAGTCATGTACCCATCTATTCATTGGAGGAGCTTTTCAGAGTCGGGCTTCCTGCCCCTTTTGTTTGGATGGCTACTGGTGCCATCTTCCCGTTTCTTTGCAGAATTGACCTTCCTTGGAGCCATCTTGCCACAGACTTAGGGCTTGGAAATTGTGGGAGCTTTTCGACCTATCACATTAGAAAACCACAAGTTAGTGCTAATGAGTTGGAACACTGTCAAGGTCTGATCGCTTGTAGCGACATTCTTAGCATGGTTGAGAGCCTAGGCCCTTATAGCAACAATATTCCGAGTGCGATGGCTTAAGACCCACCACCCTCTCATAGAAGCCAGGAGAAACCCCCGCCAGACGAATTGGCGAAACCTTTCGGGCCTAGCCAACATAATAGAATGGCAATCGTGGTAGAGGCCACGGTAGAAGACTGGGGAGAAAATAAGACCAGGGATGTGAGGTCCCTCCTGGAGCGCGGTAAGACCTGTCAAAGCCCCCCACACAGCCTGAATTTCAGAACAAGACCCATAACTAGCATCATGCAAGTCTTTCCCTGCTCGGGAGGAGGATAAGAGAAACAAAAGAGTACCCGGAGGGCCATTTTCATCTCTACAACTGAGATTTTTCCCACTAGGGTAGAACATTTCTGGGCAAGCAAAGATAACAGATTTATGAGCTAACATAATGTCTGAAGCACGAAGATGATAGAAAACATACCACCTTTTCTTGTCGGAGCCAAGGAGGAGGGCTGGTCGCAGAGTCGAGCAGGCACCTTTCTGATTTTTTCATCATTCTTACCAAACTGAATGAGCCTTCCATCTATTTCCTCAGGCATATGGATGTTATTTACTGATGCAGGCTGCCGGCATAACCCAGATCCTTTCAGACTCATGCATTGACCCTTAATGAAATCTGCATTTCGATCACATCTAATGCCTGCAGAGTCTATAAAATAATTCACCCAGAATTTAATCAGATAATTGTATCTATGAGAATTCATTACGCGCTCAACAATTCTCACATCTTGATCATTGGTTCTCAATCCATTTCGATGAAGCAACGCTGACTTCCGCTCTGCGTTTGGTGCAAAATTGCTCTCTCAGCTTTTGCCCAAAATAAAACCTCAATACCTGACAAATTTACAGACTACCATTTGCATCGAGACCCGACACTTTATCACCGATTCAATAACCTCCCTTTATATTAGATCGGAAAAGTTGTCTCTGGAAAAGTTGTCTCTGGAAAATCTCATCGATGAAAAAGGTTATGTCATTGAAACCCTGCGGTCTGAGATTCAATCTTTGAAGCAGTCGGTTGAGGTCCAATATCATAACAATAGTAATGTTAATCATGAGATCAGATCATCGAATCCCGCTGATGATTTTTCTGAGTTTAAGGAGGTAGTAAACGACCATACCCTCTTGATTCCGCTGGTGGAATCAGTGAAGTCTCAGATCAAGCTGCTGATGCTTTAGCTCAGCCTCAATTTATGGAAGAAGATGATGAGAATAATGATACTTGCATATAGGATCTGGATTTGATTTTCCTGTATCTGATTGACTGATTTAACTCAAATTGCAATCTTAATATGACACAGGAACTTGGGCATTTACATCGTTCCTGATGTGATAACTATCCAAAGACACCTTATCACAATTCTTTTGAATGCCGCAATTATAGACCATTACTACAGTTCCGCTCCAATGCAAATATCAAACACCTTCTGACCCGATCTAATCGGCGATCCACAGTTCCGATATTATGTTATCGGATCCGATATCACATTAACCATTCTTCATGACACTTTGCGTCCACCGATATGCTACTGATCGGAAATTTCCAAATCTTAATGGTAAACAATCCCTCTTCCTATACACAGACCCGATAAGTCGATTGACATAAAATTTAATTTTGTTTAAAGGTTCCAACAGATGATTACACCAATCATATATTAAATGACTTTGCAACTCGCCAATTCCCACTATGCCGAGTTTGACTTAATAATGAGATTATTTACAATTTAAAATAAGAACACACAAGCCGCTCTCATTTCTTTTTCTTACAATAAAAAGACTGATATTCAAGTTCACGCTCATCAGAAAATGATACACACACAGCACAAATTCTATTCATAGAAAATAGCAATACAGTGTCTCCATCTCAGATCTGATTCACAAGAATTGACCTCTGTCAACATACAAACCACAATTGCATTTAATGAATGGAATAGAGTATCGGCTCTTACCCAATTACACAGAGACTGATCACCATTTTTTTACACACACCTCGCTACTAATTTGAGCTTCTGCTCCACACAAAATCCAGCTAACTATCTCTCCTTCTCTCTTAAAAAAAAAACATAAGCTCTCGCCTCACCACATTTTTTTATGATGAGATTATTTTCTAATAATAGCGCACGGGATCTCCTGTTTTGCTCAAATATCATAACAACAAAGTTCTTATCTTATCACTCTCGATCACATTTGTTTAACAACCTTATCTCTGTTCTAAAATAAGGCAATCTCACACTTATTACAATAACAAACTAATTGAGAAGTTTATTCTTCCTAGTAATCTCGAATTTGGAAAACCTGTCAATGAATTTTACTGTGATTAGCCACAACATGTGGACACTCCTCCACATTGCTGGCTAATTCCGATGCTCCTGCATCATTTACTTGTTCTCTTTTCAATCAGGGCTCTACTTGGCAATTTAATTTTCTGTCTGACATTCCAGCCTCCCTATCTCGGGAAGTGGCTGGACATGACCTACCTACTTTATGCGTCATTACTCCAATATCCTCCCGACTTCTCTTGTCGTAACCTTCCTATACTCCTAGCAGCACATGTCGTCCTTCCTCTGTCAATTATCTCAAATTCCGAAGCTAGCTCCAGATCCTTCCTTAATGATGATTCGGTTCGCACGTCTTGTCTATCCCCTCGACCAGACCTGCCTTGCCCCGTCATCTCCCCAATTTGTTCATTCTTTTCACTTCTGTCTATTCCCACGAATGTGCTATTTGTTCCCATCTGTTGTGAATTTTCTCCACCTCCGCTACATGCTACCTAATCCTGATCGTTCATCTTGGTCGTGCCTTTACCACCTTTATCGATGTCAAGCAATTGTTGAAGTCAAGATTTCTCCTTTGGGAGCAATTGAGGTAGACCTTCGCTATCGATTTATTTGCCCCGATTCTGATAGCCCAAATTTGGAACAATCCGCCGGCTTGTTGCCTGAACGTCTGGTGTGAGTCGGAATGAGGTAATCTATTATGGGTAGGAGTTTTGCTATTTCTCCTACGAGCCAAGATGTTCTCCATCTTTTGTTGATCTTTTCCGCTGGTTGTTGCTGTTGGAGCTTCCTAACAATGTCAATCACTAACTTCGAGTCTCCATTGATTTGGAGTCGCTTGAAATTGACCGGCAGAGCAATTTACAGGCCCCGTTTCAGGGTGTGCAACTCAGCTTCATTGTTTGAGGCTTCCCCACAGTCCATCGCAAAAGTTTTCAGTGCGTTGCCCCCGGCATCTCTTAAGACTCCCCCAATGCCAGCCTCTCCTGGGTTGTGTTTTGTAGCGCCATCAAAATTAAGCTTTATGAATGCTTGTGGCATGTGTCAGTACTGGTTGCTTTCATCCACTTCTTTGGTTTGTTCTTTTCGTGAAACACCCCCATTCACCATACTTTGGCTGACCTCTAGTCTTTTCAGGATTGCCTCCTCTGTTAGCGATGCCTGCTAGTCTTCGTCCTTCCAGCTTTCCATTAGGATTGTTTCATGAATGTTCCTGATGGTTTGTTCCCAGATTGCTGGGAGGGTTGGTGGTTCTGCCTTGAAAATTTCCCCATTCCATGCTTTCCAGATATTCCAGAGCAGGAATCTGGTGGAAAGGAGCCAAGCGCGATTACCCACTAGATTCTGGTAAGGATTTCTCGGCCAATTTACTATGGTGTTTATGATGTTCTGATGATTTTTGTGATGGTGCTAAACAATTTGAGGTGGCATTCCCACAGGGGGTTGCTGACTGAGCAGCAGTTCATCAAATGTTCCATGGTCTCCTCTTGGGAGTTGCAGTGGGCAAAGCGGGATGGGCCATGGCTTCCCTTCCTTAGAATCGGGTCCTAGGTAAGCGCTCTGCCGTGAAGTATAGTCCAAATGAAAAAAGAGACTTTAGGCCAGTGCTTGGTTTTCCAAAGGTTTTTCCATTGATTTGTTTCCGGCTGTTGATTTTGATTGACTTTGTGGTAGTAGGCTTCTGCTATTGAGAAATTTCCTTGAATTCGTTTACCCCATCTGAGAATGTCAAACCCTGTTTTCCTTGCTATTTTTCGAATTGTTATCTTTGCATAATACTCTTGCCATCTATCGGTTTCTGGTCCTCCTTCCCAATCTTCTTTTTGTTTCCAATTGTTCCAGTATCCTTCCTTGTCTGGCTTCCAGAAATTGCCAACTATTAGTGCCCCAGTCTGGGATGAGAAGGCAAGGACGGCATGGACTGGGGCATTAACAGTTGGCAATTTCTGGAAGCCAGACGAGGATGGATAATCTCAATCAACATTAATACTCAACAATCATATGGAAATTTCCTGACATGAGATCAAGTGGTGATTGAACTGGAAAACATCAAACAAAGACGGGGCAAGTTGGTTCAAAACATAATAAATGTCCTCCTTCCCAATGAACTACTCAAATGAATGGTACTCTGGCTATTGCAGTAAATCATAGAGAGAACACTCACACAAATTCCATTACTTATTAAAATAATGAGTTGGGAAGCATGAGAAACAAGTTTAATGAATAGAGGTTGAGTATAATGAATCTTCATTCAAAAGGTTTGGTGGTTTGCATTCCCCTGAGTGTTGGTAGTGCTGAGTATCACCAATCTGGTCTACTAGCAATTGCCCCGAAAGGTGCAAAGACAGGGCAATAGATTTTTTAAATTGTTAAAATAATATGAGGAATGCATTTGTAAATATGTATGCCAGATATATTGACAAATTTAAATTTTATTGGTGTATAACTGTTTAGTCTTATGTATTGTGGTCTTATGCATACAAGTGATGGCTTCAAGGTGGTTACCCTGGAGTAACTAGTTTAGCATTCTACATGCCTCTTTTGAATGCAAATGCAATATAATATAAGCATACAAATAAATATAAAATAGATGCTCTTTTGACACTCTAATTATGAGTTTTTTTGGTAAATGACACTCCCACTCTGCTGTGTGTTTTGGCAGCGTATGTTGAAAGAATTTTAATAAAAGAGTGAATTAGTGATATATCATAAGATCCATACCTTCAAGTAACATAAACCATATGGGTGTGCTGAAGGATAAATCCTTTAACCATAGTGAAGGAAAAACATGATGACAAATTGCACAATCAAGAATCTTAAGGAGCAGTTTGCAGCAATTAATTACCATATAGGAAGATGCATCTTTGAGGCTACAAATATCCAAAAATGGCATATGGTGGGAACAACAATAGTTGTTACAAACCCAAACAAAGTATAAATATTTTCAGGAAATTAAGGAGAAATTAATACACAAGGATGTATATCCAAGGACTCAGATTTTAGCCCTCCTAAATGAAAGATGTGGAGAAAAATGAGTCTTTGTTAGGAAGTAGCTATCCTTACCAGCCAACTGTTAAAATTTGGAATGGTTATCGAGGAATAATAGAGGTGGCTATTGAGATTTGAAATGGATATTGAAGAATGGTAGACGAAGAGTTGCTCACACTCTATGCTTGCCTTTGAACAAAAAAATTATGTGGAAAGGCATTGTGAAAGCAACCGAGGTGAGGAAATCTTGATGGCATTAATTCATGCAACAACAAATAGATAGTTTATAAAGATGGGTAGTGAGCACCATGAATGTTTGCATCATTAAAAGTTAGATATATAGAATGGCAGAGCGAATTAAAGCCACATATCATATGAATATCTGACTTCAAGTGGCATGAAGAGCTGGTTATGCTGCCAAAAAATATTGACAAATTGCTAGCCCAAAATTCAAGGAGGAGTCTGTAGCAATTAATCAGTCTATCACAGATGATAGATAATGTAAAAAAAATAGACAAATTGTAGACTCAGAGTTCAAGGAGAAGTTGGGAGAAATTAATCAATCTATCATATATGATGATACATCTTCTACCCTGCATGTATCCCAAAGGAGTAGCCAGTGAGAACAACAGTAGCGAGTGCAAAACCAGACAGAATGGATGCATTTTCAGCAAACTTGGGAGAAATTAATACACAAGAGTTATATGAAAGGACTGAGTTGTTGGCCCTCCCAAGTAAATGTTGTGTAGCAAAACCATTAGAGCAGACTTGCTTCATTTATTGGTTGTTATATTGGTCAAGTCGTAGTGATCTTACCCACAATAATACTCTATTTGAAACTACGGAATTTGGAACTGTATTTTAATGTATGGATGTAGATTTTTGGGTTGTTTTGTCGAGCAACAAATAGTACATGGATTTTTTGGGTTGTTTTCTGATTAGTTTGTGACGTCTTTTTCACTTTTGAAGCAATAGATCCATAATTTCATCATTAACTTATATATTATGGAAATATGTAACATTGAAAGCAGTGGAGAAAACATACATAGTTTCCTTCTCAGGTGGAGTTGCCAAAGGTGGTTTCGGGTACTTTTGCTCCAATATCTGGGTTATAACATTGAAGTCTGGAATCTACTTATTATCAATCTTGACGATAGGAACTTTTCCTTTAGGTTTAATCAAAAACTTGTTCACCAACATCTTCAAATTAACCCCCCCTAATTTCCCAAATAAACATAGGCAGAGTATCACACTCGCAATTGATTTTAACCATTGCCATAAAGAAATGGCCCACAATGAAAACAAAAAATAATATATGGGCCTTGAAACCAGAAAATTACTAGTGAGGTTTGTTACTAGTATCAATGAACTTCATGTTGTATGGGACTTATTTTTCCTCGAGAGTAAGCAAAATCCTCTAGCTGAAGGGACCTTCTCAAAGATGTGTTCAATACATTAAGCTTTACTTCATACATTAAAATTCATGAAATGCACCGATAGACAACAAATTATTTGAAAAATAAAGATGAAATAAAAGCTAGGAAATGAAACATTGAATGGTTCTACTAGAAAGGGGAAAAACGATAGGAAAATTGCTTACAGTTCCCAAGGGACCTGTGCAAAGATTTTTCAATACATTAATCTTTAGTTCATACATTAAAATGCTCGAAATGCATCAATACACCACAAATTGTTTGACAATCAAAGATGAAATAAAAACCAAAGAAAACATGAAATGCAAGATTCAATAGTTCTGTTAAAACAAGGGAACATGCCAGGAAATATTATTTACAGTCCCCAAGCTTGTCAGGTGCACCTATCACAGCCTTAACACAGACTTCCAGTGCTTCATCCATTCTCACAATTCGTGTACTGCCAATCTTCCTGCTATGATGAAAGACATTGGATCTAACCCTTTTCTCGCCAAAAAAATGGGTACTCGAGACCAAAGCTAAAGGCTCTATGATAAAACACCAGTGATTTCAGAGAGTCACAACACAGATTTTTTGCTACAATGAGAGACGAAGTGGAAGCTACACTAAGCATGGATATCATAGCCATCTTTGACTTCTATAAATATACCCCACTCTCATAGGTTTCCATCCTCCCCATTTTTATGACACTCATTAGTAGAAGATCACTCTGCACTGCAAATCCCCATATATGAAATGAAAATGAATTCATTGTGAAATCTAATCCCCATCACATAAATGCTAAAATAAGAAACTCTAGGTTCCTTCTAGAGACCTATCAACGTGCTAGTTTCTGAGATACCCTCGTATGCGTTGGTATGCAACTCACAAGAATGATGGAAATAAATCCAAATGTGCACTATAAGTTTTAGGTCGAGTGCCATAAATTCCACGAAACATTCAAATGGACTCTCTCGGAACCTTGGCTTAAAAGGTGGGCGAAAATGTCAAGTGGAGAGTGACTTAAAAATTTGTGTACAGATGGGATATAGACATTAAAAGGGTAGACAATTGATTGATTCAAAAGAAGTCCTATCAACCTAATTATGTTAAACACCATGGATTACAACATTACCAAAGCTGGTAGCTTGGTTCACAAAGCCCCAAACATGAGGATTAGACTGTATAGTGGCTAGTTGAGGATTAGACTGTATGGCTTTAATGTCTCTACATTCATATATCTATTATGTTAAACACCATGGATTACAAAATTACCAAAGCTAGTAGCCTGGTTGACAAAGAACCAAACATGAGGATTGCACTGTATGGCTTTAATGTTGTTCATTCATATATTTAGTTGACCATGGAGGGGAGAATAGAGTTGGCGTTATTGGTCCAACAACGCTGGTACAAGGAATTATTGAGGCAGGGGTGTCTAGATTTTCTTCTGGCCGAAAGCCTCTTTAGGTGGATTACTGTAATTGTTATCACTCGAAAATTTCCTAGTTATGAAAGAAAATTACCAAGGTAACATGAAACTAATATTTCATATTAGAGGCTAACCCTTCCAACCTAGACAAGAACTACAAGAACTAGTTTTTAATAAATACAAGGCCTAGATCTTCTGGTTTAAAAGGATGGTGGTAGGGGAGAATGTGAATCCATTGGTAATGGAATCAATATTTAAGGATATCAATTAAAATTTTCAAGACTCGTTGATATGAACAAGTGTTTTCAAAAGCAGGATATCTAGCGATCTATCGAACATTAAATTGTTATAGTATGATGGTTGGAAGAGAAATACAACTCAATTATAACAAAACATCTAACACGGGATGAATTTTGTCATAATGTCATAAACATTGGTGCAAATATTTTAATCCAAAAGTATAGAGCATCCACTGTTGAGTTTCATATGTGTAACTGTGCATTCAAATATAGAAGATTGACACATCATTATTAACAGAGAAAGCAATCACTCATTAAGAAACTGACTGAAGATGACCAAAACGAGAATATTTTAAACAAATATTCAAGTACTTTTTCTTGAAAATATTTTTTTCTTGAAAATATCAAGAAAAAATAAATTACAAATTATTAAAATATATATAGCTAGCTAGTTGGTAGCCTGGTTCACAAAGCCCCAAACATGAGGATTCATTATCACCTATTTTTCTCTGCAGTGCGATGGAAAGTCTTTGAAAACTCTTCTTAGAAGAGTGGACTGAATCTTTGACTAAAATTTGCATAATCCCAACCAACATTAATCTCAACAAGCATATGGGATTTTCCCTAAATGAGGAGAGAGGAGAGAGAGAAGTGAATTATTCCACCTAGCTAGAAGACGTGAGATCAAGTGGTGATGGAATTGGAAAACATCAAATAGACAAGAGGCAAGTTTGTTAAAAACATAATAAGTTGTTGTGTGTAGAGCATGATTGTTCATAGGTCTTTGTTTTAGCTGAATGTATACCCGAGGAAGTTTGTACACCCCTCCATGTGGGGGGGCCTATCCCCCCTGGCTGGGGGGTCCGGGGGCAGCGCTCGTGAAGCTAAAATCAGATGCAAAATTGCCTTGTAAAAGTATAGTAATTTCTAGTCAATCTGGGTCGTTCATTAGGCGGATGATATGGCGGTAGAACTTGTGTCTAGTTTAGGGTTTTTCCCCTAGAAGGCAACCCCTCTCTTTGTATGAGGGCATTGTATTGAGTCTATGTAATGTATTTGTATTCTCCGAGCGAGAAGCAGAAAGGTGAGACTGTGAGAGAAAATAGAGGATATTATAGTGGATATGCTGTAGGTTGTGTCTCTTCATTTTGCTAGATAATAGAAAGGAAGGACTAGATGTTTGGGGTGGACGTAGCCCAAACCGGGTGACCCACGTATATCTATGTCTCTCTTGTTTTATGCATTTTATTGTTTATATTTCTACAATATTTTATGAGTTCCATTGCTCCGTAATATATAATTTTATAACAACTAGTATCAAAGCCGAAGGTCTATTTGGCTGATAAACTCACAAGAAAGAAGGGTTCCTCGTTTGAGTGGGAGAAATGGTAGAAGATGGTAAGTATAGGGTCGAGAAATTTAACGGCCAAAACTTCTCACTGTGGAAGATGTAGATGGAAGATTATCTATATTAGAAATATCTATACCTAGGTAGGAAAGCAAAGATGCCGATGGGTATGACAGATGAAGAATGGAACCTTCTCAATAGAAAGGCACTCAAAACAATACAATTGTGCCTCGCAGCGTCGTTTTCCTTCAACAATTCGAAGGAAACAACAAGATATGGTTTGATCAAGGTGTTGGAGAAACTATATGAAAAACCCTCGGCCTCAAACAAGGTATTTCTTATGAAACGATTATTTAATATGAAGATGTCAGAAGGTGGATCTGTTGCAGACCATTTAAATGATTTTAATACTATTACAAGTCGGTTATGTTTTGTAGGGGTAAACTTTGATGATGAAGTTAAATCTTTGTTATTCTTGTGCTCATTACCAGAAAGTTGGAATGGTTTAGTAATGCCCATTAGCAACTCTGTTTCTAGATCTAGTACTTTAAATTTTGATGATGTTGTCGGTCCTATCCTTAGAGAGGAAATGCAATGGAAAAACTCTGGTAAGACATTGGGTAATGCTTTGAGTGCAGAGTCTAAGGGAAGAAAAATGGAAAGAGAAAAGAGCTTAGGATACCGCAGTAAATCAAGGAAAGGCAGATCGAAGTCCAGATCGGGGATAATGTGCTGGAAATGCGGAAAGAAAGGACACCTAAAGAAAGACTGAAGATCTCAGAAGGAAAAAGAAGGAGTGCACAACAAGAAAATAATCATGAAGCAAATACAACAGGTGAGGTGTTACAAGATGCTTTAATACTTTTTTTCGAAAATATTACTGATTCCTGGGTGGTAGATTCAGGGGCCTCATTCCATGCCACACCCGATAAGAAATACTTCATAACTATGTTCAAGGAGATTTTGGACAAGTTCGTTTGGGTGATGATAAACCCTGTAAAATTGTTGGAATGGGTAAGGTTCTTGTAAAACAACATAATGGAAACCAATGGCTACTAAAGGAGGTAAGGCATGTTCTAGATCTAAAGGAAAATCTGATTTGAATAGGGCAGTTAGGCTATGAAGGTTGTGTGACAACTTTCACAGATAAAGCTTGAAAGGTCATGAAAGGAGCGCTGGTAATAGCAAAAGACGAAAAGGTTAGTACATTGTATTTATGCAATGGTATTTCAAACTTTGTTAGTGCTTTATCTTCCAAAGGAGTAGATGCAACATTATGGTATCATAGGCTTGGACACATCAGTGAAAAGGGGATGAAGAGTCTTCCCTCAAAGAATTTGTTGCTGAGTTTGAAGAATGTTGATTTGGACTTCTGTGAGAATTGCATTTATCGAAAATATAAGAGAGTCAAATTACTCAGAGTTGGGAAAGAAAAGAAGAGTGAAAAATTAGAGCTTGGGCATACAGATGTTTGGGGACCTGCTCAATTATCATCTCTTGGTGGCTCTTGTTATTATATTACTTTTATTGATGATGCAACTAGAAAAACTTGGATTTATTGTATTAAGATTAGATCTGATGTATTTGATACTTTCAAGAAATGGAAACTTTGGTTGAGATTGAGACAGGAAAGAAATTGAAGTGTCTTAGATCATACAATGGAGGTGAATATTGCAACAAAGAGTTTGATAGGTACTATTCAGAACATGGAATTCGTAGAGAGAAGACAGTTCCAAGAACACCACAAGGAAATGGTGTGTCAGAAAGGATGAACATAAAAATCATGGAGCGTGCAAGGTGCATGAGATTGCATGCAGGATTGCCTTTACAGTTTTGGGCAGATGTTGTAGATACTATTGTTTATCTAATAAACGGAGGGCCTTCAAGTTCCTTGGATGGTGGGGTTCCAAAGGAAGCATGGACAAGTAAAAAGGTAAATTACTCATTTTTAAAGCCTTTTGGTTGTGAGGCCTTTGTCCATATTGATAAACAAAATAGAACAAAGCTTGAGGAAAAGTCAAAGAAATGTACCTTTATTGGATATGGTGTCAATGATTTTGGTTATCGCTTATATGATAACGAAAATCACAAAATCATTAGGAGCAGTGATGTAATATTCAATGAAAAGGTCTTGTATAAGAATCAATTGCAGGAAAATAAACAAGAAAAAGAAAACAAGGAATACGTAGTCCATGATGAAATCATTGAAAGAGTAAAGGTGCCTGAAAATAATAATAATCAACAACCACAAAAGCAACAAACACCACAACAGCAATAGGTACCCCAAACACCTGAAAGTGGTGTTACAAGATCTACCAGGATAAGTAAACCCCCTGAATGATACTCTCCTTCATTATATTATTTATTGTTGACTAATTCTGGTGAACCTGAATGTTATGAAGAAGTAATGCAAGTTGAAAGCAGGAAGAAGTGGGAGGTAGCCATGGAAGAAGAGATGGACTCCTTAGTGCATAACCAGACATGGGACTTAGTTGGGTTGCCTGCTAGAAAAACTACATTGAAGAATAAATTGGTTTATAGGCTGAAGGAAGAAGATGGACAAACACAGTGGTATAGAGCTAGACTTGTGGTGAAGGGGTTTGCACAAAAGAAAGGGATTGATTTTGATGAAATATTTTCTCCTATTGTTAAAATGACTTCAATAAGAACTATTTTAAGTCTAGTAGTAGTTGAAAATTTTCATCTTGAGCAGTTAAATGTAAAGACAACCTTTCTCCATGGGGATTTGGAGGAAGAGATATATATGCAGCAGCCACAAGGATATGAGGTGAAAGGGAAGGAGAAACTAGTGTGCAAGTTGAAGAAGAGCTTGTATGGCGTAAAACAAGCTCCAAGGCAATGGTATCTAAAATTTGACAAGTTTATATTTAAACAAGGTTATACTTGATGTCACTCTGATCATTATGTTTATCTGAAAAAGAAAAATGATGGCAGCTATATTACATTTCTATTGTATGTAGATGACATGCTTGTTGCAGGGTCTAACATGCACGAAATAAATGTGCTCAAAAGAAAATTGGCAAATTCATTTGCAATGAAGGATTTGGGAGCTGCAAAACAAATCCTTGGTATGAGAATCACTAGAGACAGGAAAGATCACAAATTAACATTGTCTCAGAATGATTACATACAAAAGGTATTGAAAAGATTTAATATGCACAATACAAAACTAGTTAGTACACCTTTTGCTAGCCATTTCAAACTTAGTAAGGAAATGTGCCCAAAGACCCAAGAAGACATGGATTATATGTCTAAAGTTCCATATGCATCAGCAATTTGAAGCTTAATGTATGCAATGGTTTGCACAAGGCCTGATATTGCACATGCAGTGGGTGTTATAAGCACCTACATGAACAATCCAGGAAAGGAACATTGGATGGCGGTAAAATGGATTCTGAAATATTTGAAAGGTACCACAAATCAAGCATTATGCTTTAGTGGTTCAAACATTTCTCTACAGGGATATGTTGATGCAAATATGGCAGGTGGCAGAGATAATAGGAGGCGCACTACAGAATATGTATTTACTGTTGGTGTAATAGTTGTCAGCTAGGTTTCAAAAATCCAAAGTGTTGTTGCACTTTCAACAACAGAAGCAAAATATATTTCTGCTACAGAGGCTAGTAAAGAAATGATTTGGTTACAAAGGTTTATGGGTGAATTGGGTAAGGAGCATGATATGGGCACGTTATACAGTGATAGCCAAAGTGCCATTCATCTTGAGAAGAACTCAACATTTCATTCTAGGACTAAACACATACAGCTCAAGTACCATTTCATATGATCAGTGTTGGAAGATGGAGAGTTGAAGCTGGAAAAGATACACACTAGCCAGAATCCTGCAAATATGCTAACAAAAGTTGTAACCAGGGAGAAACTGAGAATATCCTCAGTTTCAATTGGTCTTCAAGGAGGATGATGAAGACGAGAAACAACCAAGTCTAAAGAGGAGTCCTTGTGCAGCAAATGAAGCAGCGATGGAGTTGCTACAATCATTCTCCAAGTGGGAGATTGTTGTGTGTGGAGCATGATTGTTCAAAGCTCTTTGTTTCAGCCAGATGTATACCCAAGCAAGTTTGTACACCCCTCCACATGGCAGGGTGTGTGGGGGAATCTCCCCCCCATAGGGGTCTATGGGGGGCCAATCCTTGTCCCCCCCGCGGGGGTCCGGGGGCTAGCGGTCCCTCGACGGGGGCTCGGGGGCAGTGCCCTTGAAGCTAAAAAAGGCTGTAAAATTTCCTTGTAAAAGTATAGTAATTTCTAGTCAATCTGGGTTGTTCATTAGGCAAATGATCTGATGGTAGAACTTGTGTCTAGTTTAGGGTTTTTTGCCCTAGAAGTCAACCCCTCTCTTTGTATGCATGCATTATATTAAGTCTATGTAATGTATGTGTATTCTCTGAGCGAGAAGTAGAGAGGTGAGACTTTGAGAGAAAACAGAGGATATTACAGTGGATTTGTTGTAGGTTGTGTCTCTTCATTTTGCTGGATAATAGAAAGGAAGGACTGGGTGTTCGGGGTGGACATAGCCCAAACTAGGTGAACCACAAATATCTATGTCTCTCTTGTTTTATGTGTTTATATTTCTGAAATATTTTATGTGTTCCATTGCTCTGTAATATATAATTTTAAAACATAAATGTCCTCCTTCTATTGTAAATAAATTCTGAAAAATACAAAACAAAAATATCCTAGTACTTTTAACTCAATAATTTTGCAGCAAAAATACTCTAAGAAAATTCAAGCAAACAGTAAAGATTTAACCATCAAAAATTAATATAATGAATACCTCTCCTAGATGCAACACTCTAGACGTGTGACCTGTAAATCTACCTTATCTTAATCATATATGGATATTTCCATAAGGTCAGCTGGTTCTGGCTAAATCAATGTGAGTAGATGATACCCCTGTGCTCATTTATGAAGGAGGACAATCTTCTTAATGGATATGTGTGAGATACATGTTAAAAGGACCAACCACATCTTTATGCTTTGTCCTCTTTAAGGTATCAGGAGCTCCAAATACTTGCCAAACCTAAGAGTCTCATCTCCTGCAGCGAATAAAACAATGTATCTATCTTGACTCTAAAAATACAAAACAAAAGAAAGATTGTTAGCAAAAAGGCTAAGATTGTCAACGTAAACCATTTAGCGATAGATCAATAGAATGAATACCTCTCCATATTTGAATTGCAAGGAATGTAACAATTTATTCCTACATCAAAATCTTTATGGTACAGAGTATATTCACTACTCTTACTGAGAATATCACCCTTTCCTTGTCAAAGTTGTACATGTCCATAATGGCATCTCCATGCACAAATCACAAATATCTTGATACATTAAAAACAAATTCATGAATGGTTAGAGAAATGGCATAAATAAGTTAAAACAATTATGTTAAACAAGAGAGGCTTACAATGTCTTCTTTATTTATAACATTTTGAATGCAAGAAATTATCCTTATACCACAAATAATACCCATATGCTCATACCTGAAGCAGAAAATCTGCTTAACAAATCTGCTTGAAATACATGTTTATAGCACCATCCGCATCTTTACTCTTGGTAATGTTTAAGGTATCAAGAGCTCCAAATAATTTCCAAATATGAAGGAAAGTTTGTCATTGTGTCAACACAAAATCAAAGGAAAGACTATCAAAATAAAAACAAACACTTTCAACATAAAATCCATTTAGCGTTAGATCAATACAATGAATACCTCTGCCATATGTAGAACTCTAGACGTGTGACCTATCAAGCTATCTTATCTTAACCATATATGGATATTTCCATAAGTTCAGTTGGTTCTGGCTAAATCAATGTGATCGGGTAATACCCCTATGCTCACTCAAGAAGGAGGACAATCTGCTTAACCGATATGTGTGAGATATATGTTAAAAGCACCAACCACATCTTTACGCTTTGTCCTCTTTAAGGTATTAGGAGCTCCAAAGACTTTCCAAAACCTAAGAGTCTCGTCTCTTGTAGCCAATGCAACAATGTACCCCGTCTGCAATCTGAAAATAGAAAACAAAAGAAAGACTGGCAACAAAAAGGCTAAGACTGTTAGTACAAACCCATTTAGTGATACATCAATAGAATGAATGCCTCTACCTATTTTAATTGCAAGGAATGTAACAATTTATTCCTACAAAAAATTCATTATGGTACAAAGTATATTTGCTGCTCTTACAAGAGAAGATTATCCTTTCCATGTAGAAGTTATACATATCTAGAATGGCATCTCCATGTACAAATCACAAACCTCTTGATACACTAGAAATGAATTCATGAATGGTTAGAGAAATGGTATAAAGAAGGAAAAATAGTTATGTTAAATAAGAGAGGCTTACAGTGTCTTATTTATTTATAATATTTTATATGCAAGAAATTATTCTTATATCGCAGATAATACCGATGTGCTCATACCTAAAGCGGTAATATGCTTAACGAATCTGCTTGAAATAAATATTTAATGCACCATCTGCATCTTTACCCTTGGTACTCTTTAAGGTATCAAGAGCTCCAAAGACTTACCAAATACAAAGGAAATGCTATCATTGTGTCAACACAAAAACAAAGGAAAGACTATCAGCACCAAAACAAAGACTTTCAACAAGAAATCCATTTAGCATTAGATCAATACAATGAATACCTCTGCCAAATTTAGCACTCTAGATGTGTGACCTATAAAGATATCTTATCTTAACCATATATGGATATTTCCATAAGGTTAGCTAGTTCAGGATAAATCAATGTGAGCAGATAATACCCCTGTGCTCATTCCTGATGGAGGATAATTTTCTTAGTAGATATGCATGAGATACATGTTAAAAGCACAAGCCACATCTTTATGATTTGTCCTCTTTAAGGTATCAAGGTCTCTAAGGACTTGCAAAAAACTAAGAGTCTCATCTCCTGTAGCCAATGCAACACTGTACCCATCTGGACTTTGAAAATACAAAACAAAATAAAGATTGTCAGTAAAAAGGCTAAGACTGTCAGCACAAACCCATTTATCAATAGATCAATAGAATGAATACCTCTACCTACTTGAATTGCAAGGAATGTAACAATTTATTCCTACAACAAAATAATTATGGTACAAAGTATATTCGACACTTTTACCTGAGAAGATTACCCTTTCCATCTCAGACTTGTACATGTCTAGAACAACATCTCCATTGAGAAATCACAAACTTCTGGATACACTAAAAGGATTCATGAATGGTTAGAGAAATGGTATAAAGAAGGAAAAACAATTATGTTAAACAAGAGAGGCTTATAGTGTCTTCTTTATTTATAATATTTTGAATGCAAGAAATTATTCTTATACTATAGATAATACCCATGTTCTCATACCTGAAGCGGTAAATCTACTTAATGAATCTACTTGAAATACATGTTTAAAGGAACAGTTGATATGTAGTATGCTTTCCAACCACAATGCAATAAAATGTCTAGAAAGTACTGAATATCTATGTCCTCTTACATACTTTAACCAATTCCCCAAAATATTTAGATGAAGACAAGTTGTATAAAGTCATCCCTAGTGCATGCAAAAGGCTAGGAAATATTGACAAGAATTTACTTGAAGCATACAATTTTTGGATGTCTATAATAATATGTTAAAATTTCCCTACATCGAAAACATGCCTGCAAACTTAAGGAACTCTCAAAATTACTTATGTGTGCTAGATTTGAATTCTCAAATGCTAATTGAAAACTGACAGCAAAACAAAACAATTTACAGCATTCAAGAAATCATCTCTATTTGTCTTGATTAGCTTGGGAAAGGATAAAAAATGCACACTCTCTGGTAAACTAAATGGATAACAAAAAAAACAGGGAAACCTTAACTAGTGCATCCTAATCAAACCCTAATTCTAGCTATCCTGTAAAACAACTACTAAACAAGACCATTGATCTAGAATTAAATATTTCTTTCAATCACTTCAACACTGCCACTGAAGGCATTACCTTTGAGCTTATGCTTCGAGAATCAGCCAGCCATTGGCCAAATTAAACCTGCTACCCCCATGTCAACACCAATATTCTCTTCCTTAATTTGGATCACCTCCATTTTAGCCACCTACCACCCTCACATAAGTACTAGTGGTCACATCCACAATATGGATTATATCATCGATTTGTGCATACACAAGTCAGCTATTCTCAAATAAATACTTCTGATAGAATCATAGTCTAAAGATTCTGAAGAAGATGGACATACTTGGTATGGATGAGAAATCAGTCAATCCACCTGCTCTTTATAGTACCACATTTTTGTCTAAAGGAATGCTCATCTCTCATATTTGTATTCCAAAAAATGTGGCATGAAAAATACGTTGATTTTGCACACTACCCTTTGATGATCGGCTATGTATATGGTATGACTAGGTCACCTTATTTTCAATTGTCAAATTTCATTCAAACACATGTGAATCCTATTATTGCCTAAAATAGCATCTTAGTGGAAAAATTCAATCTTTAGATGTTGCCCTTAGGTAATGGATGGGAGTTATGATTGATTATTGGAAGAGTGTAAGAAATCCTTGACTATGATTAAGCAATTAATGTAACAATATACTTCAACAAATAACCAAATGGATCCAAAAATGTAGCACATATGTAATATATAGGTTCCAACGACTTAGTGATCCAATGCTTCAAGATATATCTTTAAGAGAACAAGCATAAATTACATGACCCACTTAGATGCTTTATATGAATTAGAAACAAGTGGGTTAGATCTCAAATCTGATTTACCATACATGTAAAAGTGATTTCAGATTTGCAATATGTTGTTTAACATCCCAAATTAATGTAAACCTTGAAGAAGTAATGTAATAATGTAGTGAATGTAACTTGCAACAGAAGGAACTTCAAGTTAAATGTAATCACAACAGATGTGTAATATCACTCTTGGAGAAATTGACCCTTAGGGCACAATTTTGAAGTAGGGTTTTCAACAAAGTATGATAGGGTAATATTTCACAATAACAATGCAATATTCATCAATCCATATGAAATAAATATCCTTCCATTTAATGTACAATTGGAATGAAATATATTCAAACAGTCATATGTTCTTCAGTTGCATCCTAGATCGTAGTTATTGTCTTACTAGCCTTCAATGCCTTACTGAGGTGACCTGCAGCCCTCCTATCACCCTTGACAATCTGCTGCCTAGTTCATCCTCCTCCTTCCAACACTTACTATCTCTATGTGAGGGGTCATAGCCTTTTGGTTGCGTGAGGGAGGAGATATGTTCTCTCAGGTAGTGATTTGCTACTATTACAAACCAATAAACCCTCATTGTCATAGAGGATGTATTTCTGCCTTCCTTGTTTCCTATAAACATTACTTCACTATCTCATTGCTGCCATAGTCAACTCCAAACTAGACCTTTCTTGCCTCAAAACCCCAAACCATACCTCAAGATGATTTGCTGCCACATACAAACCTTAGGGGTGATTCGTTTCCACAAACAATCCCTTAGAGGTGGTTTGCTGCGACAATTGATACCTCAAGGATGATCTGTTGCCATCAACAATGCCTCAAAGGTATCTTGATATCTTATAATTGCTTCATAGACATATTGCTGCCACAATTAAGCCTAAGATTTAATGTGATACTATAGATAATTCCTTAGAGATAGGTCAATGCCTCAGATACGTCTCATGGATGATTCACTGCCCAGATAATGCTCAAGATAGTTTGTTGCCATAGTTAGTGTCTGTTTGATATTTTATATAACAAAATTTAGAAGTTGGATTAAAGTAAGAGACTGCAGAAAATTAAATGAAGGTATGGTTGGTTGACACTCTACAATTATGGATTGAAAATATTACACATCTGAGATCCATATTTAAAAGAAAATTAATCATGCCCAGCTCACTGAGTGAAATTAAGATTGGGAGTACTAGAGTTGCTTTAGCTGGAGTCATCCCTATGGGCTTTCTGGTGTGGCTAGTTGTCTTCTTGAGTGGCCCAGGTACATCATTGACTATGCCCCTTAATCATGCTCTTTACTATGCCTTTCATGGCAAGGGCTAGATTCTCCCTAGATTTACAATAGAAGAGGGCATACTAAAGGCCCGGAAGACAGAGTAACACCTATCACTCAATATTTATGATAGTTGTGACTGGGCAGCCATGGATAGAACATCCATCGAGAAGGGTATCTGCCACTGTGACAACATGTGGATCACTTCATCTTCTTGATATTGTAAATTATGAGATGCTTTAGAAGAAGGGTTTATGTTTATTGTCAAAATCACCCCACCCCACTCAACCCAACCCAACCCAACCCACTATATATTCACACTAGTGAAACCAATGAGGTTCTGTATATGGTGCTAAAAAAACAAGTAGTGTTTCTAACAAACAAGCATCATTTTCTATATACATTATTAAATAAATTATCACCAGTTTATATTAAACTTCGAAATCAACATTTAAAAAGCAATGCTTATTATGCATATTAAGCATGAATGGGAACTACTATTCGGAGTCCAAGGAATTATTATGGTAGATGAAGCGATATGGTGTGCTGCCTTAGAAGAGCAACAATGTGCAATAAAGAACCCTCAAGTATGCTGGGAAAATGAAAAGGCATATAATAATGAAGAGTATTGGTGGCAGAGAGGGTATAGAAACCCAGAATTTTGTTTGTGCTCGCCAGAATGGTTGAAAAGCCTATTTTTCAGACCTAAGATAGCCCTATGAACACTGCTAGCCAGGGGAGGAAGAGTCACACTGATATAATGTTGAGAACATAGAAGATATATAGTGATCTCTTCATCAAACTGTAATACAATCATGTAGAAACCCTCCAAATTTACTATGACATTTAACAAAACAACAATATTAATTGTAGAAAAATAGCATGAGAGAATAAAATAGAGAATTGTACTCGAGTAAATATAGAACTAGATCGAAATAATCAATGAATATGTTGTCCAAATGAGCATGCATGAATTTATTCACATCCTTCTAGGGTTGGGCACTAGTGCCAAGAGGGAGACTAGGCCAACCTAGTCATAAATAATAAAGTGGGTAACATTCCTATATGTAAGCAAATTATGGTGCTCAAAAAAGAAGCATTGTTGCTAATAAACAAGCATCATTTTGTATATAAATTATTTAATTAAATTATCACCAATTTATATTAAACTATGAAATCAACATTTGAAAAGCAATGCATATTAAGCATATTAATCATGCATGGAAACTACTAATCGGAATCCAAAGAATCATTATGGTAGATGAAGCAACAAGGTGTGATGCCTTAGAAGAGCATAAATATGCAATAAAGAACTCTCAAATATGCTGGGAAAACAAAAAGACATAAAATAATGAAGAGTACTGGTGGCAGAGAGGGTATAAAAACCTAGAAGTATGTTTAACCCTCCAATATAGTTAACCACACATGGAATATGTTAATTCCAATGAATTCCAATATAGTGAATGCCCATGAGTTCTGGTTTCATCAATTCATGAGTAAATGTTAGTGTGGGATTAAACCAATCCACTCATCAAGCCCTTGCAAACCATGCCATGTTGTTTTACACAACATATGAAGGTTTCACAACCTCTATGATAGGTTATGGTCTTACATGGATGCATAGGTTACAAATTTATCTCATGATAACCCATAATGCCAATTTCATGCCTCATACTTCTCAAAGAACCAAGCTACAAATATCATGGCTTGGTATTATACCTATGCACAGATTTGTGGAGATTTGAGATGTTCAAAGGAGAATCAATAATATTTCCATAACACCCCTCTAGAACCAAGGATTAAAATGACATAGTTTATATTGGGAAGTGTACCCAAGAACTTGGGGATAATAAAGGGCAGTAGATTAAGGGAACTTATATAGGCAATGATAGAGCTAGGACCATTCCCTATATTATTGAGAAAGATAATTTCCATATTATATGTGATTTTATCATACTGGTAAAAGAATGTTGTGTGTGATATGGAACTATTTAATGCTAAAGAATTAGAGTCTAGTGCCAAACACATGAGCACATATCCAAGAAAAAGATCATCCCAGTGCATCTCCCAGAATGGTAGATATCAAGTGACACAATGTGGCCATTTATTGCACAGAAGTTGAATTATATAGCAATGAGCCAATGAGTCATAAATTTTCATAAAAATATGGCCTCATTTCTCAAAACACACCCAAAGGAACTAGGATTGTTACAATGTTGTATGTTGGGTTAGGGTGTAATACTATCATGTTATAAGACAAAATTGCATATAAAGGGTTATACTCCATTATTAATTTTAATTGTGATGCTAATTTACAACTAATGATTGAACTTTTTGCATTATAACACTAAAAAGAAAATATAATTGAGTGAAAAATGTGGAAGAAACATCACAAGAGAAACCCAATATGGTATGATGTCCTCTTGAATAAACCACCCATGTCAAATGTGAGGAATATCAAGAGAGGATGAACGTAGAAAAAACCCTAAATCTTACAGAAATGGTGAGGATCCTAAAGTAGAAACACTCCTAAATCTTGCATAAATGGTGAGGATCCTAAAAGAAATACTCTAAATCTACATTATAGATAATGGAAGGATAATCCAAGAGAGAGAAAGATAGTTAGAATTGACTGCATTGTTTTTAGAAAATATATCCGAAATTCAAAAGCAAACCTAGTGATACCAATGACTATTTTCAAAGATAAAGATTCATTGATATGTTAAAAAACACATATTATCTACAAATAAAATGAGGAAAATAACCTCCATAAAAAGCCACCATGCTAAAAGGATAGATAAATCCAATAACAAATCATTATTTGATTCGTCTAAGGTTGGGATAGTCAATTCATATGAGCTTCTAGGAAATGGTTTCAAGAGTGAATTACATAAGAAATATAAAAATAAGCACTCTTGAAAAATGTTGCATCTATATTTCAAAAAATCCAGGCCACCCACCTTCTATGGTGAATAAAAAAATGTAAAAATATGAATTTTTGATTATTGAGATTAAAGAAATACTTTCTTGTTTATGAACATTAGAGGAATATGAATTCCATAGTGAAAATATTCCACATAACTAGAAGGGCTTCCATACAGTGGGAAGACACATAATAAAATGAATTTGTGAGAGGAATATCACTTGGAAGAAATTTCCTATAAGTATTGGAATCATTATCACTATGTGCCATATATTACAGATGAGAAAGTGAAAATTAAACATTTTCTCAATGAGCTATCTCAATCCTACCAAGATCACATAAAATTTGATGAGTTCAAGGTTGTAGATGATACTAAAAAAAATTCCATGTACTATTATCAATAATATAGGAGTAAAAATATTTGTAGAGGCCATGGAGTAAGAAATACAAAACTTCCTTGAAGGAGAATAGATTCAAATCACAATAATGCAAGACTTTAGGAAAGGTTACCAAGATGATTTTCTTAGCCAAGATAAAACTATAATAGAATATGAAATACCCTTGTGCCAAGTGGATCTACACTTATATAAAGCTCAATGTAAAATGCATATTGGATTTTAATCAAAATAGAAAGATATAAGTGTGAAAAAATACTAGATAGTTACTTGCAAAACAAGAAACAAGAGAGAATAAAACCACCAAGCAATTGACTAATGAACAACAGAGACAATTCAAATTTCTAATAAAATCTAATAATATGTTATTGATGAACATGAATACAATATATAGACTCTTCTAGAGACTAATTAATTCAAATTAAGTTGGGGTTCCATATGCATGCACTTAGTATAATTCAAAAGTACTTTCCCTAGTTGGAAAACACATTAAATTATACTCACAAACCCAAAATTAGAAATATATCCTGAAAATGGTGTGAATGAAAATTAGTGGAGTTACAGATCATTTGTAACTAAATAATAACTCTCACATGCATAATTCTAACTAGTTGAATTTTGTTAAACTCCAAAATAAGACTAAAATTCAACTAACAAGGGGAGGAGAGAGAAAAAATGACGACTAACTAATCCAAAGTAGCCACTAAGTGCATACTCACTCTAGGAATACCTATGCTTGGGGTAGCAAGAATTTATGGACTGGAATTACCCATTTCACCCTACAACTAATTTCAAGTCATGGCCACATGTAATCAACACTCAGTAAAAACAGAAAACACTACAAAATAGAAAATTTTCGAAATGATATGGAATGTGCAGTATTTAATTAAAAGTGACAATATGTTTCCATAATAATATATGGGTTAAGGTATAATGATGACCAAATTATAGGTCCTAATGAACTAGTGAGTCTAGTGTACCCAAACATCCACTTGAATCCCAAGTAGGGAGTATGCTAGTGGATGAGTAGTAGGGAGTATGCTAGGGAGTTTATAAATTATTTAAATAAATTACCATCAATTTATATTAAACTCTGAAATCAACATTTGAAAATAAATGCATATTAATTAGCATGCATTGAAACTATGAATCAGAGTCCAATGAATTATTATGATAGATGAAGAGATATGGTGTGCTGCCTTAGAAGAGCACCAATATGCAATACATAACCCTGAAATATGCTGGGAAAACGAAAAGACATAAAATAATGGAGGGTACTAGTGGCAGAGAGGGTAGAAAAACCCATAATTATGTTTAACCCTCCAACATAGTTAACCTCCCATGGAATAAGTGAACTCCAATGAATTCCAATGTAGTGATTGCCCATGACATCTAGTCTCATCAATTCCTGAGTAAATGTTGTTGTGGGATTAAACCAATCCACTTGTCAAGCCCTTGTGAACCATGCCAAGTTGTTTTACATAACATATGAAGGTTTCACAACCTCTATGGTACGTTATGGTCATACATAGATGAATAGGTTACAAATTTATCTCATGACCTAACCCATAATGCCAATTTCATGCCTCATACTTCTCAAGGACCCAAGCTACAAAAATCATTGCTTGGTATTATACCTATGTGTAGATTTGTGGAGATTTGAGATGTTTAGAGGAGAACGAATCGTATTTCATAACACCCCTCTAGAACCAAGGATTAAAAGGGCACAATTTATATTGGGGAGTGTACCAATGAACCTGGCGATAATAAAGGGCGCTTTACATACACTTTCCTGGTAGTCCCCTTCCATAACTGCTCATATACCAAGATATCCAAGAAAAATTACGAGTAGGAATGGTAAAATATAGTTTCTACAAGATAGGCAAGAAATTGCAAAAAAAATCATTAAACCACCAAGATATAGTTTTTCTAATATATTAATAAAGCCTACAACTATACCATGAAAATAATCCCAATGCATACAACTATACCAATGCCTACAATATGCAATGAAAATACATCAAATTGAAAGGAAAATACCTATGGAAAATAAACCCTTTATTGTCTTCCTTGAAACTTCTAGCTCAGCTTCGAGTTCCTTTGCAAAATAACAATGAAAGTGCCAGCATATAAAAACTAAAACAATTTGGCTCCAAAATCATTTTCGGCTTCTACACCAAATAAATTACACAGGCTCTAGCCGGTTTTTTTCCATTTTAAGCTAGCCCGTTTTTATTTTAAGATGGCCTAGCCCACTATTTCCTACTATTTCCCACTCAGTCAGCACCCATGTCTCCCACTTTTCCTAGGAATTAGGGTCTTAATACATATCTCCCACCACCCATGAATAAACGAGTATGTGCTTTGCTGCCTAAATGCTAGTAAGCGATATAACTATTGGGCCTCATGCTCTTAATGCTCATCACAAAAACCCTTGTCTCGTATTGTTCAAACCCTAAGTGACTCTCAAACTCTCATCTTGTGGCTCTCAAACATGGGTGTTTGTCTCTCCATTTTCTCGACAAACCCTCCATTGTAATGGGGAAGATGAGGCCCTCCTTCCGTGGATAAATTATGATACTCTTGACACAGGCCACCACCATCCACTGTGCATACTTACAGAACCCTAGAATATTGTAGAGAGGGAATTCATTCTGACACAGGCTTAGCATCACTGCACTCTAGGAGAATATTATGCACAATAAACATGCCCAATGCCACTGTCACCATCTTCGTGAATCAAATATAGTTGCAACCAATTCTCAAGCTTTTCCGAGAGAAAATTCCTTTGTTCCTTGAAGCCCTCTTTGTTCCTTGTAACATTCCCTATTCTTGTAGATACTTATGAATACAAATTACAAATCTGCCAAAATTTGTTCAGGAGTCCAGCTATGGGTGCTCTCATAGTAAAACCATTGGTTAAATGCTTCTCTCACAGGAATACCACACCTTTGACCTTCAATTTCTTTTTCAAGAGAAAATTTCTGTGTTTCATAAAACCCTCTCTGCTCCTTGTAAAATTCCTTGTTGTTTTAGATACTTATGAATACAAATTAGAAATCTACCAAAATTTGTTCAGGAGTCCAGACGTGGGTGCTCTCACAGTAACTACAGGATACCACACCTTCGGCCTTCAATTTTGTATCATGCCCTATTCAATTACAAATTACAAATTCAATATATACCAAATTACATATATATATTTTCGGAAGTCTAGATGTGGGTGCTCTCACAGTTAAACCACATGCTACCACACCTTCGAATTTGAATTTTTTATTCTGACCTATTCAATAACCACACGTTACCACACCCTCGACCTTCAATTTTGTATCATGCCCTGTTCAATTACAAATTATAGATTCAATATATCAATTTACACACACACACACACACATATATATATATATATAGATATATATGATTCCGTCAATTACAAACATTTGAAATAGTTGTGGTCTAATGGGAAATGAATTTACTTATACAAAGGACATAGAACTTAAAACAATTAACACAAATAATTTTGGATAAAATACATTAACTAAACCAATTATAGATCATTCCAAATAATGACATGTAGTGCCACATTACATTCTACCATCTCTGTGTCGAGCTTCTAGAAGGCACATTTCATCCACGTGTTGGGCATCAATTGTTCATTATGGTGCAACCTGACATCATTACATTAAAACTTATGTCAAATTTTATTTTGCGTTAAAGTTTTGAATTTTGAGTTGTGTCGAGTTATATTAATTTTAATATCCCTTATTAAAATTTCATTAATTTTTTCTCTGAAAGAAGAAAAAAATGTTCAAGGAAGGATTAAATACTTTGTTTATCATTACAACATATAAGGATTAACCAATTTAACATTGTAAACAAGCATATAGTGGCTATGAGCCCTAGTAGAAGATGATCTAATTATCACAGAGATGGGTAAATAAAACATTCGAAGTACTATAGAAATGTGAGTACTAGAAGGAAAAATATATGGTAACTACTATAACATATATGGAAACTATAATATAAGAAAAAATGGTACGTATATACAGATAACCGGGAATTATAGCCATGCATGTTGTAGGAATGACATGATTTATAATGAATAATGATAGAAATTTGCATTTACTTCATCTCATGTAAAGTATTAAAAGGAACACAATGCAAAAAAAATTGCTTCCATCAAAAGTTATAATGGCTCTATGTAGTCAATAATTGTGAAGGAAAAGAAAAGGGTCAATACAAATAATTAAGAGAGACTAAATGACGAAGCCATTATAGGATTCAAGTACCTCGGTCAAAAAAGCTATTCATATCTTGGTAGGAATGAAATTACAACAAAAACCCTAGAATTTGATGGTGAACCAAGAAATGTATGTGATCATCCATAGATATTCTCCATAAAATAAGGATTTATGACCTAAAAGGTAGAAAATTTGTGTTATTTATTGAAGTCATCATAAAGTTAGAAATTATATTTCATCGCATAAGAAAAATTCTCCAGAAAAGCATACCTATCATGAAATCAGAAAAGGAATTAGAAATTAATTCTTTAGTGGTTTGTTTGCTTAATGAGAAGGTAGTAGCTTGGTACTCCATTAATCAAATATTTCTCCACCATCACCTTCAAGTCACTGGGATGGTCAATAGGTCTCATCACATCAGAACTTGCGTGATTGTTACAACCCTTATTCTGGCCGAGTGGATCCTCCATCTAGAATAGGGATAATTACAACTGGGCACTAAATGAGGACCATGGTTTTTGGGAGATAAGAAACTACAGCAACCCTATATTTTTGGATGAGGCCTCGATGCAACACCCCAAACATAATCTCGAGGAAATTCTATGTGATATTCAAACCTTTACCACCCATCTAGGTATGGAGAAAGTTAGATAGTTTTGTAAAGAATCCAATGCATTGAGGAAGTGGAGACTTTGGATGTCTCTAAATCATTGGCTAGTGTGGGACTCGCCCCTATATTGGGAAGACCTCACCCTAATTCTGTGTAAGAATCTTATTTTGAACAAAGGCAAACCAGACAAGCTTCAGTTGGGGCACCTTTCAAAAGGTATGTTCTCTCTTAAAGAATCTTATTCGACACTTTCTACCTCATCTAACCAGGTTACTGGCACATTATGGAAACAAATCTGGGACTCAAAGTCAACACATATTAAATAGTTATCAATTTAATAATTCATTATATAGTTTAATAGATAATATTTTCTGAATAAACCATTTTTGATAATAAGCCTAGAGGATGGGGTCCGAGGAGACGTAACAGAGACCCAATGAGGGTTAGGGTTACACGTGGTCACTGAAGCCTACAACATCGCCAAACATTTGTGACTATACCTCCCTTTTTACCCACACAATAGCCCCATTTTTGCTACACAATGTCATTGCACCATTGCGGTTAATCTTCTCACTTTTACTACCTTGGTTTTACCCTCTTCCTTCTCAACACTTCCACAACTGCTCCTAGTCGCCACAACGACAAGCTTTTCAAGGTTCCAGAGGCAGTTGGTGCAAGAAATTTACGATGGTTATGGATGACCCAGTTGACTATTCGAAGGACCCATTAGAGAGTACCTCCATTTGGGCTATTCCCCAGGTGAATCCGATAAGCATCTTCACCTATGGCTATGAGCTTTCTGATACTGGAGCTTCATTGCTCTCAATCTTGAGGCCTTCAAGTTTGGTGGCTACCCTCCTAGAGGCCTCTGACTCTTTGTTGGACCTCATATCTCAGCCTCTATCGCCTTATACCGTAGATTTTATGGATCAATCCCTTAACCCTAGATTCAGAATCTCCTCGGTGGGTCTCACCTCTCTTCCACCTTCTATCGGCTCTCGTTTCCCCTCTACCATTCAATCCAAGGAGCTCGTAGATGATGCACGTGGGTATCAACCATCGCTTCCCTTCTCAGCCCCCCATCAGGAAATTTTACTGATATCCCTCCCATTTCCGGCATTTTCTCATCTAAGCCTCTATTTTACTCTCCAAACCCTGTGACAAATCCTTCACTGAGAGACCCTCGACTTTCCTTACCTGATGATAGGACCCAGAAAGGAAAAAAGCAGAGGTGCTTTAAATCAAAGCTATTGAGGTCTTTCTTCATTTACCTAGAAAATTAACTCTGGAATTGCTGTGAGGATTGGAAATGACCCATGGATTGTCTACGGGAATGCCCATAGGTTTCTAGTTGATCTCAAAAACTTTCTAAGAGTAGCAAGCATTACCCATATCGGCCACATAGTAGACCCTGAGCATATAACATTATTTCAGCAAGCATGGATATTGGCCCATAGATTGAAGGTCTAAAGTTTTCTTCACCCCACTGAAGACCATAACCTTGGTTTTATCTAGGTTGACCGTGGACTATCAAAGATCGTAAAACAAAGCTAAGGCATCCAATTGCCTCTGTAATCCTTCTAGAGATGAGGAGAGGAGCACCATGTCATCAGGAAATAGTAGAATAGATATTTGAAATAAATAGTTCCATAATAATAATTATGAAGTTATAATTAATGTATATTTACAAATGATCGAAGCCATGAAATGTCCATGTCAATGGCTAAGATAATTGACCTGATATGTTGCTCACATAGATGATTAACACATAACTCACTAAGCTGACCAAGTTGACAAACCATTGGTTTTGTCATTGAACTAACATGCCTTTAATAGACACAACTAAATGTACATGATGTTAAACCATTAAACCATCATGACATGCCTTTAACAGTAGTAACAAAGTGTGCAAGTTTTGGATTGGGAAAGCTAAACTAATATATCTATGATAATTATAAATGACCATACATGTTTGTTGTGACAAACCCTTCAAATTTCCTTCGCTACTATACAAAATTAAGCATGCCATGCAACTCTCAAAGTAACTTTGATACATATACAAATTAGGTTTTTATTTACTTGTTTGATTTGTGTTAAAGTTTTTCCTCTTTAAAGGTCACAGGATTGGATATAACAAAAATTAAGGTATGTATACCTCCATATATTAAATAGTTAAAGAATTTAATGCAGGGCATCTCTTGTCTCACAAGAAATGGGGTCTCACATGTCAACTTGGCAGCTACTTGCATTATAACTTAATATTAAATACTATTTTTATTTTTTCTATCAATATGGATGCTTATAATATTCAATATATTGTTAAGTGGATTACCCATTGACTAATTAGTGAAGTGCCTAATATTGGATGAGAGAGTTTTAAGGCTGAAATTTTGGCTACCACGGGTTAAATTCTGTGTTTGTATCATGTCAATGAAAAATCAAATTTCACACCTCTCCACGAATCAATCAAAATCGATTACACACCAATCAAAGGCATCCAATAGATGGTTAAAGTAGTGGTTGGGAGGAGTTCAGTGTCAAATACATCCAAGGATTTCCAAACTAGAGAAACAAGGGCATGTGTTTGATTTATGGGCTAACGTTTGAAAATTTTCTATGAGAAGAGGAGTTGGTGGGAGTCCTTATGGCAAGGCCTTGCACCTCTTCCTTTATTTCTTGAAGTAGGCTTTAAATAAGTGATTATAGATATATGATGCATATAATATGCAAACCACTCACAACATAACAATATTGAACATTTGCATGAGACATAACTTAATTTATTTTCATTATATTTTTTCCTTAAGGAAGGAAATATATGCTACCATGACGCAATACAATGATTCACCAACATTAGGCACCAAACAAATGAATTGGACCATGTATGTTATGTACGATGAAAATCATCCACTATAAACTATGATTATTAACCACTCTGACACCCCTCATTTATGTTCACTCATTGAACATGCTCATGAAATTTGACATCATTGGACATGTTTAACATGCTTTGGTTAACACAATATAGTATGGTGTGAGGGTCTTTCCTACAATTCTAGCTTTCTAACACCCTTTACAACAACATTGTTTCACGAAATGCAGTTGACATTGCTTCATAATTTTGCATTTGTATATGAGAAAGAAAATAAATGTTACTTCTCCCTTATCCAAGATAATTCTCTTAATTACAAATTGAACAATGTATCATGACATTTCCTTTCTCTCTTCATGTGAACTTGCTCAATTGGCATCTAGATACCTTGTGAGATAATACTCAATGTATGTATTGTATTTGGTATTGTGTCAATGATTCATTTTCTATGTCTTAATATTGTATTAATAGCCTTCCAATGCATGGCCAATCTTGAGTTAAAATTTTCACATGGAAAATCATAATTTTGAATTTTGGCAATCAAAGACACAACGGAGGGACAACATGTATCCATCTTGGACGACAGTCGGGAAACCCAAAATTTTATTGATGAAAAATTGGTGGAGTGTAGAGGCATTTATAGATTGATATATATCATGAACAACGTGGGCGAGAGAGGATGCCCATGCTTCACCTCAATTGTCATCTTGATTGTTGGTTTGATATGTTGAGGATATGGTTGATGGTTTGATATTGAAGTCAAAATCCTGCCTTAACCCTTTAGCCAAAAAGATGTCTCATCAAGTATCTCCAATAATATCGTATGAAGAGTCATAACATTTAACTTTGAATTATGGCCCACCATGATCATATAATATTCAATTGAAATAGCACCAGATCCCAATTTACAGATTGGGTGAATCATACGGTGGGACTATGCTAGTGGAAACCCTAAATAAATGACTTGAAACACCCTTGATTTTCTACCTTCATGGCATTCATCTCCCAAATTTCTTGTTGGATACACATGTCCTAGAAAACATGACAAGGAAGATGAGAGGAAGTTTACAAGGACATTAGATTGTCCTAGAACATCATAAAGTGCATCCACATGAATGAACATGGAATGGGAATTAAGGTCATGAAGTCATAAAGGTCAGAAAGGTGCATCAAAATATTTTTGGACTGTCTAAAGGGAAATATACAATTCTTGTCTCCTTTAAAATAAAATATACATTTGTTGTGGTGATAGTATCAACAAGATTATTAGAACTAGTGGTATAGTGTTTAGGAATGAATGAATATGTGGCAAATTAGTCTAAAGATTTTGGCTCACTGGCATAAAATAGATCATGGGGCTGAATCAAACTTTCAAGGGACATCTCAAGGATCTCAGGTAAAATGGGGTTAGCATCCAAAGGCTACCTTCCAAATGACTTAAGAAGAGTAGGGCATATTTAGAGATGGCCAACTCAAGAAACCATGAGGAAGAACAGGGGGAAAGTATCTAAAAAATACGGTTAGAGTACACATTGAAATTTCCATCCTTGAATGAAAAGTGGTTTACACATGGCTCATGAGAGAATATGGGATGGAGGTTTTTTCTAAGTTCAGTGATGCTTTTAGCTTTTTTGACAAGGATGGAGGTGGATGTATCACAACAAAGGAGGTTGGGACAATAATGCATTCTTTGGGTTGAAGCCCAAATATATATTAGAAGTGTTACAAATGTTTTATATTGAATAATCCAATCTCGAATATAATTAACCACAAAAAAGTAGTTATAATATGCCTATAAATGCAACATATTAAATACACCATTCGAAAAATATTTTTCTAAGGAGAATTAAAGAAATAGTTGAGTCTAGCCATCCATTGCCTCCATACATAGTAAAAAACAACAAGGCCCAGTCTGTCCTTTACAACATATTGTCCCATGCCAAGATGAAGCAAGAAATATACATTTATTCATACTTTTAAGCAGAGTGAAAATATGAAGCCAATATATAGAGATGCTCTGAAGGATTTCTTGAACTAGAGTCAACTTGCCTCCTAGGAGAATCACCTTTGTGCCCATGAAAATTTTTTAGAGTGGATTTTCTCTATAAGTCAACTCCAATGAGGGTACATGCAAGACACAAAGCAAGGATTAATGGAAAGGAGTAATGCAAAGGAGTGTAATGACTATATACATAACATCAAACAAATTTCATCCCACTTAGGATGCCTTGCATCATGCTTGGTTAGACATAAGATCATGTTTGTCACAGCCTTTGTAGCTTAAATAAATAAGTGGTAATACTCTTCATCTTCTAAGCTATGTAATAAACAAGTGAAAGGGAGAAAGGCACGTAGAGGAACACATGGAATGACTTTTAGTTCTTGCAACCATGCATGTCATTAAGTACAAAATGATATGACAATGATAAGAAAACTTTTAAGCTACATTAAGAGGTGTATTTCAAAATATGCGCTTTGTTTTCCATATGTAGCCTCCAAAGGGTTATGCATCAGATGGATTCTTCACGTGGTCTTGATATTCTATCATACCTTGGGTTCCTTGGTATTTTTAGTTTTCTTATGAGCTCGTTCAGAGTCATATATCATGTCATCTTTCTTCATGGCCTGTGAGAGACATAATTGTGTAATTTCAATGGGTAGTGATTGTTGTGGGATGAGGCCCTAGGAGGAAACATTTACACAGTTTTAGGATGCAAGGCACTGCTATGGGATGAGGCCCTGGGAGGACACATGTATGCAATTTTAGGATGCAAGGCAAACTAGGTAGTCAGGGGAAACAACTGCACAATTTCTGGACACAGTGGGTTCCAACTGAGGGAAAGACACTGGAGGAAACCACTGCACAATTCTGAATGGGAAGGGATGTTTGGATTTCTATGCATTGCACAGTTTGAATAGGAAACAAAAAATCTTGAGGGTTAGATATGTGAAATTTGTAGTTCAGAAAAGTTGGATAAGGCTAGGTTACTAAGGAAACTCTGAAATTTAGTTAAGTGTGGGAGCAATGGAACTTATGTGAATAGCGATAAAACTAATCTATGATCACACACTTGAAAACATAGTGATACAACATAGACCATCTAGAACATATAACACATACCTCACTTAATGCAGCAACCTTTGTGGCAACTTACGGTAAGTGCGGATCCGATTATAGAATTTGGGAGGAAATGAGTGTTAAACATGTATATGTGGTGAGGAAAACCCATTCTCATAAAGATTTCCCCTTGAATAAAAACAATCCTCGCTTTGCATGATAAGCTATTACCCCCATGCCCAAAGACGACACATTTTATGTAAAGATAAAAGCATGAATGACTCTTAAGATTGAAAAGGGGAGCCTCAGATCATCAAATTACCAATAAGTGACTAAGGAATGATCGATCAAAATATCCATAGAAGGCTCTGAAATTTAAGTGCAAGCCAAAATTTTGGAGGGTGTTACAGCCTCTACAACAGAGCCTTCACCTTCTTGCTAGCTTCTTTTTCAGCTAGTGTCTTGAATTATACAAACTTAGGGATTGTCTCATCTTTATTCAATGTGAAGAAGATCCAACACTTCCGTGAGTAGTCATCAATAAAAGTGACAAAATATTTGTGTCTGATAGTGTAGGTTGTCGAGAAAGGTCCATAAACATCATAGTGGATCCTTTCTAGCAGTGCATGCGCTTTGTTGTCCCAATCATGGAATGTGGATTTTATGTACTTCTGCAATGTACATCCTTTGCATATATCCTACTGCTTAAGTGCTCCTTTAGGGAGGTGAGCATTTATTTGTTCTATAATATTCAAGGAACCATGATGCAAATGACCAAGTATTTTGTGTCAAAGTTCATCGACATCACAACCTTCACTTTCTTCACCTTAGTGCATAATGTAGCACACACTTCCACATCTAGCTTATACAGGATCTTCACATGAACCCCGATCTGCTTCACCTACCCCATGGCTATGTGTCTCAGGAATGCTTTTACTTTGTTGAATATCACTTGACAACCATGGTAAACCAACCACTGGGTGAATGCTAGTAGACAGACCCCTAATCCTTTACCTTTACCTTATTTTACTACTCCTCATATTGAAATTTTAAAGACAAAATATTTCTTTTCTCTTAAAAAATTGTCTTAAAATCCCCTCTGTGTAGTAGTATTGGTTGCAATGATAGACAAGTTGTCTCTAATCATATCAGCATATATGAAAGGGATAGAAGAGGAATTTATGTCTGAGAAATCTTGTCAGTAAAACTTGTCATGTTCTTCTTCGTCAACTACCCCCACAAAACAAAGAGCCCAACAACTCGTTGTTTTCATATAAGATAATGTGAATGGTAAGTAAAATAACAACCTCGGTATATGCACAAGACAATAGTTGTCTACAAGTTGGCGGACTTAGGGCACACTGTCATAGTCAATTTTGCAGTTGTTAGATAATATTGTCTTAAATTGATATGTTTGTGTCTTAATTGTTAATTGTATTAAATAGGTTTGATCTAAAGTGGTCATTGTCTTAAATATAAAGTTTTTTCTTAAGATATTTTTGTCTCAAACTGCTTTGTATTAAATATAATGGTTTGTCTTAAATTGTTTTTGTTTTAAAATAATTTTGTCCTAAACTATTTTTTGTCTTAAATATAAAGTATTGTCTTTAAATATTTGTCTCAAACTAATTTTGTATTAAATATAAAGTTTTGTCTCAAAATATTTTCATCTTAAATTATTTGTGTCTTAAATATAAAGATTTGTCTTAAAATATTTTTGTCTCAAACTACTTTTGTCTTAAAATATTTTTATCTTAAACTATTTTTGTCTCAAATATAAAGTTTTGTCTTAAAATATTTTTGTCTCTAACTATTTTTGTCTTAAAGTTTATATTTAAGACAATTGAATTGATATTAAATTTTAATGTAAAATAAGTAAAATAAAAAGTGATTTTTTAAGACAAGTGATTTCTTTTCTCTTAAAAAATGTCTTAAAAGTGCCCTTGGTGTAGTAGTGTTTGTATGGTATCTAATTTTCCTTTGATTAACCTTTGTAATCCATTTCCAAGTGATATGATGGATAAAACATGATATGCATAAAGTGCCATAAATCAGGGCATTTTTAATGAAGTATATAAGGATGCGTAGTACAACAATTCTACAAAGGGAAACCACTTGACCCATTATGTCTATCTATTAAATGAAAAACAATATCCTTCAAAACATGTATTCATGATCTTAATTGTCACATTAGATTGAGAGTGGTAAGGTGAGTTGAGGGCCAGTTGAATACATAAATATGAAAACTTTTGAGTGAAAATTGGATCTATGTATATTTCAATGAAATTCAAGATTCCATGTAGATTTCGTATTATTTCCATGAATGTTGTAATGATTGTACTTTCTTTAAAAGGATGAGATTGTTACACCAGACAAATCCCTCTTGCACACAAGAGATATCTCCCTAGATCCTCGACATCAACTAGAAACAAGGAAGAAAATTAAACTCACCCTTTCCCTAAGTTGAACTTATTTGAACTATAAGAATTAAAGATAATGGATGAGCCTCTTACCTATTTCATGAAATGCTCTATGAATATCCCTTGTTTTGATTCGATGCAGCTCTTCAATTCTTGATAAGACATCCAAACATTGACAATAAAAGGATCAAAAGAACATGCAATATAATAATCCAAACAACTTAACCTAATGATCAAGGAAATTAGGAATTAGATTTTCCTTAATAAAAATTATAAACAATTCATTATTAGAATAAGGCAAATCAATGGGAGAAGGTGCTCATTTGTATTAGTCAAATATTAAGAGGATCCTTACATCCTTCGCCTTGATGTCATGAGGTCCCTCCTAAATTTCCTTTAGTCTCCTCCTTAGTTGACAAGATTTCCAATCTAAAACTAACAACATAAGTTTGTCTTCTCTCAGTTCTAACTTTCTCAATCCCTCTACCCTCTAGTCATTTTATAGGTCAAGAGGAAGAAGTTTCAGATCCAAAGGAGGAGGATGAGACTCCTTAATTGAGGGATTAGGTTTCCTTGAGGAAAGGGATTAATATGCATCATCTAAGGGTTATAGTTTGAATAATAATCACCTATATGTTTTTAGTTGGAAAGTATTCGACCAACTATGTTTCAAGAATGTATTTTTTTTTACTTTCTTGAATTCACATGCGCGGTTTTATAGTGACAGATATAGCATAACTCTATGATGTTCTGAGAGTTAATTCTGGCAAATGCGCAGGAAACTCTAGAGAAATCAGCGTAAGTGGAACTTAATAAGGTGTGACAACTATTTTCTCCAAATTTCTCATATATTTTAGATATTTTTGGTTGTTCGCTTTCTGAGGGAGCTTGTGCAAACATGTTCACAGATGGTAAAAAGACCCATAAACTGATCAAGTGTCATGGCGAGAAATTGACAAGTAACAGATTGACCCTGAAAGTGTGAAGGCTATAAAATAGGTTTAAAAGATTGAAGAGCTTTACCATTCCAAGGATCCAATCAAAGGCAATGATCGAAAACCTCCAAGGAATATTCAAGGATTACAATGCAAATATGTATCAAATATCATCTTTGAGGTAAGAATTCCCATAATCACAGTAAAGTGAATTCAATGAAAAAGCATGGAAAATCCAGAATCATATAGATGGTAGAAACAACATGGATGGAACCATGTGTCTACATAATCATGAATATAAAATCTCCTTGCAACCTAGATTGATAAAAATATATCTAGGGTCTTGATCTCCATCTCTTGATCCATAGTACAAATCTAACCATGTGAGTGAATGTTTCAAAGTCGAACATGGCAGAAACCACTTGATTATCGATAATGATGTGAACCATTAACAAGTGCGAGAGAAATGACCAATAATGAAAATGGTTCCCAAGGTACTTCCAATAAAATCTATGAAGTGTGAATAGGTGATCTGAATTTGAACACTTGTAGAATGATTCGATCAAAGGCAAATGATGACAACCTGTAATCGAAAGCAAGAAACCTACCATTAACACATGCAAGCTTCAAGGTACTAAATGTTTCTAGATCAACTTCCCAGATAATGAGCTAAGGTCGATAGGAAGCGCCTGTAGTATGAAATCCTATGACTCAAAACACAATGTTAAGTTTTGAAAATAGTTTGCAACAAGTGACTCAAGGATGAACGATGTGATTGAAGCCTTGAATTTTGAACTAAGGTAAAACTTCTATTGAACACATAACAACACGAAAATTGATTGGTAGAATTTGTCTTAACGATAATACCAAAAACCATGAATACTTTCAAAGGAGGTTTGATTAATTGTGAGACAAATGGATTTCCCAACCGGGATGTGAGCGTGATGGAGTTTTTTGTTCAAAAGCGACTTGATAACTTTAAAAAATGATAATGTAAAATGGACACCTTTCCGAATTTTCGCCCATCATTACTAGCAAGTACCTCTCTATTTTTTACAATCTTGAGAAGGATAACATATGCTTGGACTATAAGCTCATCCTTTAGATCAGTGCATCGAAGTATTCTTAACGAAACCTAAGAAAGAATGGTTTGATCACATTATGATTAATAGATCCTATACTATTTAGTTTTACAAGTCTAGTAAAGGAGTAACTCGATGTCATTTCATTTTAATGAGTATGAAAAGGACAAAAAAATAAAAGTCATTTAATTCTTTTACTGTAAAATTTTAACAAGCCCGGAGAGAGTAAAGCTCGGTGTTTTTAAATTTTAGAGAGTTATAAGAAAAACATAACTAGACTCCATCAGGTTCTTTTTCATAAGTTTTAGTCTATGAGGTCCGAAAAGGGATAAAATAATATAAGAGAGAACTCTATTAACCATGTTCTGTTATTATATACCTTTTTCGTAAATAGTCCTAACTCAGCCCGTAAAAGGAGTAAACTTATACTTAGTGGATGATTTCTCATCTACTTTTATGAGTTCGAACAAGCAAGTACTCAACAATCATTTCATTTTGAAAGAGTCTAAAATGGGCTTAAAAGAGCACTCCGTGATTTTCACTTTTCGTAAAAATTTTAAGAGCATGAAAAGTGATAAAATTATGCTAAATAGTCAAAATGATTCATCCTTTCTCTGTAACCTATACTACACATTTAAACTCAATAAATTACCATAATCGCTAAAAAATATCATTTCCCCTCTAAAAAAATTGAAATATAAAAAATAATATTTTTTAGCTTAAAAAAAACCTATAAAAGAGGGAATAGTAAATTGTTTTCACCATTTTAATTTTTACCATTTGAGAGTAGAAAGAGTTTTTACTAGCAAACTTCTAGGACTTATTCCAAGCTAGCCAGTTGACGAAATCATGAACCGCTTTTTCAAGGTAGAAGATATCTCCTTAACTTAGCTTTTCATCCATTTAAAATTCCATTTTAAGCTTTCAATTATTTTTTTGGGAGAAAATATGTTTAAAAACACACCCTTGGCCCTGGACTAGTTCCTTTTAGTCGGGCCCTCGCAGAAAGATAAAATTTTCCATAGAGAAAACCGAGGACTTTGCGGAATTTTACTTGAAAAATCTGCATAGTTGTGTCTTCTCTGTAAAACGACAACTATATCAGCGCATGGATCTACTTTTAAACAAGTTTTGCGCCAACAAAACATGAGATGGACTAAGAATTTATTATAATCCTTTTAAAATGGTCATTTCAGGTTATTTGACTATTCAAAATGGAGTGGAGGAAAAGAGAGCATGAAGGAAATCATTTGAAAGTTTTTGCAAATCTCGCCACCATGCAAGATCTAAGAATTTGTGGCCTCCTAAAAAATTGGCTCATTCCTGGGATGAAAGCCCAAGTGGATGTAATGACATGACTAGTACGAACATGGAATGTCCAGAAACAATGTTTTGTGATTTCAGATCATCGCATTACCATTGACACCAATGACATCTATTTCTTGATTGGGTTGTCTCATTAGTGAGCCAACATTTCACTATTCAGATAGAGGGCAGGAGGAGATACTACCGATGGGTATCTACAACATTTTTGCAGGGTTGCACCACCCAAGGATGAGAAAATTTATATTCACACCATCAAGCTCTTGCCCCTGAGGACCATTAATTTCAATGTTAGTAAGTTGTGTGGCTATGCTACCCTTGATTTGGTCACACGGGCATAGATGCAGACAATTGTCAAATTTTGGGAATCCATGGTAATCAACTGGTGGGAGGCATTAGTGGTGAACATGAAGGGCCAATTGAATAGATGCAAGAATGGAAAACTAAAGAATTTTAGTTATGGTGTGATTCTTGTTTCTTTTTCCTTACAGAGGATTCCTCTTCTTCGGGCACAACAGATTCAAGAAGATGAGGGGGGGCCTAGGGATCCATCCATGATGAGGTGGGTTGCACTGATGGCACGTCATGGTGGTAATGGACTAGTGGTAAGGTATACTCCAAAGTTTCTTCAATGGTTAGGTGAGTATATTGTGCCGATTGAGGAATTTTCGTATCTGAGGATGGATTAGAGATGTGATCCCTATATCCCACATCCAGCCAGAACCTAGTGGGTTAATCTAGGTGAGAATTTCTCATTTTGACATATTTTGAAATTTTTAAATTTTTATGTGTTTTCTGTCCTCAAAGGATAATTGTCTGAAATTTATGTGCAGACATGGGCCCAACATGACCAACAGGACTAAGAAGATTGTATAGATGAGGTGAGTAGCCTATTATAGTTGTGGAAGCTAACTCGAAAGCAAAGGATATCTTGACAGAGCTGGAAAACAAACTTGAGAGGTTGACTTCGAATATCCAGAGACTAGGATGGATGAAATTCCTTATTAAAGGCATGTAGTTGGCATTCGAGGGCCACTTAGATATTTGCTACATCGAGTTGCTCATCATTTTCTATCATGAGCATCATCATGCTGAGATGTTCTAGTTTCTACGACCACATTTTGATTTTTGGTGTCATATTTGAATAATAAAAGGCAACAAGGACTTATGTCCTCATATGACATATTTTGTAGACACACTTTTATACAAACTCCAACTTAATGAAAAAATACTAGCTTTTCTTGTTGCCTATCTTGATCAATGTAGGAATGAATATTGTTTTTAATTTACAAATGTTGAAAATGTTTGTTTAGCACATGATTTTCCAATGCATTTTTCAATGTGTTTAAATATCTCATAATGTGTTGATATTCAATATAATCAAATTTCCTTTCCAAAATATAGAACTATAAAAAAACTCTTAACATTGTTAGACTCTTCATTGTATAGACACTATTTAAATGTAATTCCACAAGCTATGAATCTAACCTAATGGTCAAACTTCAAATACCAAATATTATAGAATTACCTAATAGCTCAATGACTGCGCTATATTCCACAATGTTATTTGTTGCTTGACAGAGACATATTCCATTAATAGAGATTAGCTCATCATTCGGTGAATTGATAACCCTCATTGCGGAAGATAAATTTCGATTACTACGACTAGCACCATCAACAAAGCCAATGTAAGTTTGAGATAACATCAAAATTTGCAAATAAATTGCAAAACTAGATATGCAGGATAAGTAGTAGAATATGCGAAAAACATTAACTGTCACACATACCTAAAAAATGGTAAATAATGTACAAATATTCAACAAAATTTATGCATAATATTTCATTAGGTAAAGACCATTTTTGGGCTTCCCAAAAGGAATACCATTGTAATCAACCAGATTATAGGCTCATTTAGCTAATACATGTTTTATGATGTAAGGGCCATGCCACATGGGTTCGAACTTTCCCGCACCTAACTTATCATGGGCTTGATCATAAACCAAGACTCGGTCACCTTTTGAATATGAAAAATGATTAATGTTTTGATGAAATTGATATTTGACACATTTTTTTTAGCCTCGCTAACCAATGTGGTATGAAGGCCATTTTCGTCTAAATGTGTTAAATGTACAAAGTGTTCTTCATCTGTAGAGGCAACATGTAATAATTTGATAGCTAGTTTTAGGGATGGGATTTCACATTCAATGGGTAATATTTCTTCAAAACCATAAATACCACATCTCGGTTGTACACAACCTTCCTTATTTTTGGTTTCCAAAGCTTATAACCGTTTAAACCATCCTTATAGGTAATAAAGATGCAACTTTAAGATTTACTATCCAACTTGGGTCTTTTCTCCTTTGGAACATGTACAAATTCATCACAACCAAATACCCTCAAATGTGAAAGAGAGGTTTTTTCTTACTAGTCCATAACTCATGTGTATTATTATCCTCCAATGCTGGAGAAGGTGATATATTAACCAGCTAACATCTAGTCTGCACTACCTCTACTTAGAATCATTTACCCAACACCACTGAGCATGATTCTTGCTTTTTCCATCAACATCCTATTCACTCTTTTTTCAACTTTTTTTTGTTGAGGTATGTATGTAGTAGTCTTCTGTTGTGCTATACCACACCTCTTACAAAAATCTTCAAATTATTTCTTCTAGAAGTCTCCACCATTATCTATCCTCAACACCTTTACGTTTTTCTCTATTTTGTTTTCCACACGAGCCTTAAATTCTTTCAACTTGTCAAAGATATCATATTTCTTCCTCAGGAAATATATCCATGTATCCTTCATAAGTCATCCATAAATGGTACATAGTACATAGAATTAACCAGTGATGGAACCATCACAGGTCCAAACATATCACTGTGCACAAGCTCTAATATCCCTTTCACCGCATTAGCACTAGAGGGGAGGCTCGCTTGATTTTGCTTCCCATATACACAATGTTCATAGAAATCAAAATCTAGAGAGTAATTAGACATACCTTCTACCAAAGCATTACCATGAAGTATTCAAAGGCCCTTCTCTCCAATATGTCCAAGCCTTTCATACCATAACATGGTCTTTTCCTGAGAGACCACTAGATTTTCTAGTCCACTTTCAAGAACCATAGAACTGTTGCACCTATCAGTAAAAGTACTACCCAAAAGGTTGTATAATGGTCTGATCCGAACTCCCCACATCAATACCGGTGCTCCATGAACCATCTTGCAGGTATACTTCTCGAACATTAATTTTACACCTGCATCATCCATATTGCTTACAAAAACTAGATATCTAGCAAATGTAGAAATATGTAGAATAACTAGAAGTGTTTTAATTCTTCCACCTTGCAACTTCAGCTCTATGTTTCCACATCCAATGATTCTAGCCTTCCTATTAGCCCCTAAGAAGACATCACAACCATCATATTTATCATACTGATAGAACCAATCCCTATGGGATGTGAAGTGAAATTATGTATGTGAGTTAATTAACCATGCCTCGTGATCTATATTTGTACTTGAAGAAGAAGACATGTACACATCCTCACCTTCATCTGAGGTGGTTTTTTCCTCTATGGAAGGAGCATCATGAGATCTATTTTCTTACTCAGGAGATTTGGATCTACAATCCTTTTTGAAGTGCCCTTCCTTTCAACATTTCTAGCAGACCTTCCCAAATTTTCCTAGAGATTTAGATCTCCTTCTAGATCTAGATCTCCCAATCGAGGACATACTTTTGTTTCTTCTCTAGGATTGTCCCTATACAGAAAATGCATCTACATTATTTCCCTCTATATTTTTTTGTCTTGTCTCCTCCAACAACAAGGATGAGACTATTTCATCAAACTTTAAGGTAGTTGTATTGCTACCTATTGCAACAACTAGACTATCCCACAAATGTAGTAGATAACACAAGAAAGTGATGCACTTATCTTCATCTGAAATTTTAATATGAATATAGAACAGCTCTCTTACCATAGTATTAAAGGTGGTCATATGCTTTATCACCGAGTCTCCATCCTTCATCCTTAGGTTATACAACTATTTCCATAGGAACAGTTTGTTGACCAAAAACTTAAATTGGTAGAAAGTCCTCAAATTGTCCCACAAAGCCTTTATTGTTGTTTCCCCTAATACACTCAACAATATTGAATCTGAGATATACAAACATATTGTTCTCTTCACTCTCTGATCCAACTTCGCCCTGTCTTAGTTTTACATTATCGTTGGTTTAGTATTGGGATGTACCACAATCCACTAATCTTTATCCACCAATAGATCCTTCATCACGATTTTCCACAAATCAAAACTCTGACCATTAAATTTCTCGATCTCTATATTTCTACTTCTTTCCATGTTCTTTCATTGTAAGAATCAATTGCGTAAATTTCCCACTGAACAGGGTCTACTACAGGCCCGAGAAAAACCTCTCAGCAACAAACATGTCCCCTTGAAGCTGAAACATCTCTAATACTAAATGTAGGCCTTAACCATGTACAAAAATTACCTATAGAGAAATTTTAAAACATAGAAACTAAACAATGACTGTAATATAAAACAAATACACATATATTTCCCCTGTGCCCGGAAACTGGGAATACCAAATTGATTTTTCAGTATATTCCTTTCAATGTTACAATCAATATATATATATATATATATGCCAAAGCATTCATCAGCCTGAATCAATTAACCTTACATTAGAACGTAAACGTAGCTCCCTTGACTAGATCTACAAAATGGCATGGGCAGAAAACCATCATGTCCAAAACCATGTGTGAAACCCATGAACGAAAACATAGGTAAGTTTTCCCACCTAATATATGGTTAAAAAACAATTTCGTGGGGTGTTGTCCAGGACCATGTACAGGGGGGCTACCGCCTACTCAAACCTCCCAACAATTGGGTTGTGCCCCCTTGTTGTGCCCCAGACAATGAATAGGGTGGTTTTCATTCCCCTGTGTGTGTGACCAGTAATGAAAAGAATATAATATGCAACCAACACTTTGATGAGTTTCCTAATCATCCGACTTAAGGTTACTCAATGACAAATTGGAGATCTATTTTAAGGGTCCTAGTAAGCCAAACAAATATTTATGATGGAGGAAGTTTGAAGTATGTTGATTTATTTCTAAGCTCATTGTCTTCCATCCCATTCTAGAATCCTCATGGGGTATTTGTAAGGCCCATTTAAGATTAATTGAGGTTACCATGTAACAAGACTGATCCCAATGTATGAGGAAATGTCAACCTAAATTTCGCTATGGGTAGGATGACTTGAAGCCATTTTCAAAGATCATTTTTAGCTTATCTACAAAAGGAAAATCTATGAAGGAAATATCAACATGTCTATAAGAATTTTGAAAGTATATCAGTCTTGTAGAGGGTTGACATTGAAGTAGATCCACAAGGTATCTTGTTGAGACAAAATGAATAATGAATGAACATATTAAGGAATTAAAGTTTTTTTTTTTTCTAATCATCATGCAATGACGGTGTGGTCCTTATAAAGTTTAGAGACCAAATCTCCCTTGAAAATTTTAATTCATTTGCAGATTTAGTATTCTAATAGCATTATTATCACATGCCAACAATATAAATGATTGAAGAGATATTGGATTGAAGTGTTTTCTTAAACAAAGCTATTCTTGCCAATATCTAATATGGTAAAGTGTTAGTGTCATATAAATTTTGATATAAATGATTGAAGAGATATTCGATTAACGTTTTTTCTTAAAAAAATCTATTCTTGCCAATATCTATTATACTAAAATGTTAGTATCATATAAGTTTTTTTTAAACAAATCTATTGTTACCAATATCTAATATTCTAAAGTGTTAAGGTTATATGTACTCTTATTCAATTATATTTTTATTAAAGTGTTTATTGTTTTTTATTCTTTAAAAAAAACATGTATCAACTTGAAATTAAAAATAGAGAAAATCACACATTGTTATCTTACTAGAGTTATAATATGAACTTTTCACAACAGTAATTTTCATTAATTTATCAAATACTAATTTTTGTTATTACCTAATTAATTAATATTTTACATTATTTGTTAATATTTACTACCTAATTATGTGAACCAATTCCCTACTCAGCCTCCATTGAAATTTTAAATTTATGTTATTAATTGAATCCTATCCCGTCCTCTAACCGAACTAATATATCCACTATTTTTAATTAATCATAATTTCTTTAGTTATATAACGATTGTAGAATTGAGGCTTCTGTGATCAATCATAGTTATATAAGAAGGATTTCGGCGTAAATCACATCAAGAAAGACCTTTGTCGACCGTTTCGAGCCAACTAGTGTGGTTCATCGTCAGGACAAGTTGAAGAGACAGATCAAGTCTAGCATGTTAAATAGTCCGAGCAGAGACTCCAAGAGCTAAAAAGTACTAACGGTTATTTCCTGACCCAAGGAACCAGTCAAACTTCCATTTATTAATTTAATATTATTATTATTCTTACTATTACCATTATTTCCCATATTTATTATTTTATTTAAAAAATGAAATAAAATAAGGGTTAGTTATCTATTTGTTTATTTAAATTATCAATTAATTATATATAAATATATAATTTTATTTATAGAATTAATTTAAACATAAAATAACTTAATGTTTAGTTACTGAAGGTAATTCAATAATTTAAATTTATTAATAAATTTATAGAAAAATATATAAATATATAATTATTTTAATAATCAATAAAAAATGAACTATCATACTTTTTTTAAAGTAGTTTAAAAGTACCCTCTTTGTTACCAAATCTAATTATTATTAAAATACCCAACTTATATGTATACATATATATATAAAAATAATATAATAATAATAATAATTAATAATAAGTAATATATTGGTTTGGTTGTTTAAATCAATAAAAATT
>APFE031680125.1:0-13870 GCA_000404065.3 Pinus taeda | reverse complement strand
CAGACAAAGATAAAAACGATATGCAGGTAGCACTCAAGGGGATAATACATCGAAGAACTCCTCTGCGCACAAATAAAAATACCAACATAGTGGAACAACGTTTAATGGAGCAGCATTTAAATACAAATACCGTTTTAGTCGAAACCCCACCGCGTAAGGAAAATCCGGAAGGCATCAAGCTACGCATCAACGATGAAGAGATAGACACAGCTGAGGAGGGAGCAGGTATCTTGGAGAACACCCATCATCCCAGGTACGCATCTAATACCAAATTAAATAAATTACTGGTTAATAAGCATAATATTAGTAATCAATTAGATAAATTAAACATAGAAAGCAGTTATGTTAACTCCATTCATGATAGCATGGTAGATAGCAGGAATATAGAAAATAACCCTAGGAACAGTAACCTGAATAAAAAAGTGGTCAATATATCCTCTTATGAGCTGAAGAATGAAGAGCTGGAGGTCCTTAACAAAGGTCTTAATTTCGCTTTAGCCCCCAGTAAAATCCCCAATGAAGAAATCATTTGCAACCTAGAAGATGGAATCAAGTCTCTTGAGGATGATGACAAAGATCTCATCAGACAAGAGGTCGTTGTTGTCCTAAGAAAATCCAAGCCCCCCAAAAGAAACCTAAACCTTGACCAGCTTAAAGCCCTAAAAAGTCTTAGAAATAATAAAGACATAGTAATTCTAAACGCTGACAAAGGAGGAGCCACAGTCATTATGGACTATGAAGATTAAATTAACAAAATGAAATACCACCTATATAACAGTGGTAGCTACAAGAGGCTAGAAAAAAACCCCATCTCCAAAATCGCAAACCTCGTAAAGAGAGCCATTAAAGAAACCAACCTTGATGATAAAATAAAAAAGAGATTGACTCCTAACAGTGAAATCACCCCCCGGATCTATGGAGCCCCTAAAATTCATAAAAAAGATATCCCCTTAAGACCCATAGTCAACACCATAGGGTCCCCCACGTATGAGTTAGGCAAGTACGTCGCTAGCATTCTATCCCCGCTAGTGGGCAAGACCATCTCTTACATCAAAGACTCCAATCAATTTGTTAATTACATTAAAAACACCAAGCTAGACCTCGAGGATAAAATCGTTAGTTTTGACGTAGTCCAACTCTTCACCAAAATTCCCCTAGATGAAGCTATTCACGTAGTTAAGGAAGTAGCAGATCCCCAGACCGCAAAATTAGCCGAAATCTGTCTGCGCTCCACCTTCTTCTCCTTCCAGGGTGAAATATTTGAACAAACTTCAGGTGTTGCCATGGGATCTCCTCTCTCACCAATCGTAGCAAACCTTTTCATGGAAAAATTCGAGAAGAAGGCGCTGGACTCTTATCCATTAAAACCCAAATCTTGGGTCAGGTTTGTAGATGACACCAGTGTCAATTGGCCTCATGGTGAGAATGAGCTAAACAAGTTTCTCAACCATCTCAATAACCTATCTGAAGACATCAAATTCACAATGGAAGTAGAAGAGAACAATTGCATTCCTTTCTTAGACATCCTCATTAGAAAGAATGATGGTTCCATTGGACACAAAGTTTTAGAAAGAAAGCCCATACAGATAACTACCTTCATGCCGACTCTCATCACCACCCTGCCCAAAAAATGGGGGTGCTACAAACCCTCTTCACTAGAGCCTATAGAATCTCTGATATAAACCATACTGATGAAGAAATTTCATACCTCGAAAGAGCTTTTGCCAACCTAGGGTACAACAATAAAAGCATATACAAAGCCATTCAAAAAGCAAAATATGATAATAATAAAAGCAATACGAAAGACACCCCAACCTCGAATGCCTACCTTCCTTACATCCAAGAAGTCACTGACAAAATAGCAAAAATCCTCAATAAGAAAAATATAAAAACTGCTTTCAAACCCTTGTCTACCATTAAACAAAGAATGAAATATGTTAAGGACTGCCAAGAACAACTTCAACAAAAAGGAGTATATATCATCAAATGTTATTGTGGTGATCAATACATAGGAGAGACTGGTAGATCCGTTAGGATTAGACTCAAAGAGCATAGTACAAACATCCACAACGAAAGAATCTGATCCTCAGCCCTAGCTGAGCATGTTGGTAAAACTAATCACCACATATGCCTGGAAGACACCAAAGTCATTGCCAATTTAGAGCACCATTTCAAATGCAAGGTTAGAGAAGCTATTGAAATCATTAAACATCCTGAAAACCTTAATAGGGATGGTGGCATGGAAATTAGCAAAAATTGGAACCCCTTGCTAACCCCCGCAAACAATCCCGATAACGAGATTAGTAATCCTTGACCAGCTATCATAATTCGCTTTGTTGCTCTGTAGAGACCTAGGCAAGATAAGCATCATTGAGAAATAAACATAGTTAGTATAACCCAAATAATAATAATAAACATTTAAATATTAACTAACAAAAAGAATGAAATAAAATATTATGAATATAACGTGAAATAAAAACAACAGTAAACAACAGTATATATAATAATAATAGGTTTATATAAATAATTAATAATAAAAACAATGAGCATCATTGAGAAATAAGCATAGTTAGTATAACACAAATAATAATAATAAACATTTAAATATTAACTAACAAAATGAATGAAATAAAATATTATGAATATGATGTGAATAAAAAACAACAGTTATATTTAATAATAATAGGTTTTATATAAATAAGTAATAATAAAAACAATAATAATATAAATATCAATGTAAGTTAAGAAGTACAATGTGGATTAATATAGTGATAATGAGAACATAAACAACAATGAATGAAAATAAATATCGATAATAATACATAGGAATAATAAGTATAGATAGGAGCAATAATAAATTCATTGTTAACAATAAAAATAATAATAATATAAATAAACAACAATTAATAAACATATTGATAATATAAGAATAATAACTACAATTAATAATAAATAAATATCTAAGATAAATATAATTATTGAACATAAATATTAATAAATAAGGAACGAAAAAACATTTAAATAATAATAATAGAATATAAATGAATTAAAAATACACCAATAATTAACATATATAACCATATAAATAAAGATCAATTATAAAACCAATTAGCATTAGAAACTAATGGAAAAAACATCAAAACAGTAATTAAAAAACAATAATATTAATTAGTTCTATTATAATTATATTTAAACTAATATCAAATATTAATATTATAAAATGAGAATAACAAATTAATTATTAATAAAATAAACAAGAAAACTAGAGACTTAAATAATAATAGTAATAATTAAAATTATAATGAGTCGGCCAATTTATCTTTACAGCTAGCTGTTTTCATATTTATACCTATATTTTTCCTTCTTTTCTCCTCACAATTTGTCCTGAAGATGAGTCTAGGTTCAGACTCGAAACGTCGACCAAAAAACATGAGCACTGTGGAAAATCCGAACTTCTTTCAGAAATCACACCACAGTAATCTGCAATCCAAAATATTTCTTTAGGTGAAGACAATTTTCCGGCTTCCGAGAAGGAATACCATTGTAATCAACAACCTCATAACCTCATTTATCTAATACATGTTTTATTATTCAAGGGCCATGCCACATGGGTTCGAACGTTCCCGCACCTAATTTGTCATGAGCTTGATCATAAACCAAAACTAGGTCACCTTTTGGATGTGAACGAGGATTAATGTTTTGATCAAACTGAGCTCTGACACATTTTTTGTGAGCCTCGTTAGCCAATGTGGCATGATGACCATTTCCATGTAAATGTGCTAAACGTACAAAGTGTTTTTTGTCTTCAGATGTAGCAGGTAATAATATGATAGCTAGTTTTAGGGATGGGATTTCATATTCAATGGGTAACATTTCTTCCAAACCATAAACAAGTTGGAAAGGAGTAAAATTAGTCGATGTTTTTCCAGTAATATGGTAAGCCCACAATATTGAAAAGAGCAAAGAATGCCAGTTTCTTTTATGAATACCAACTATTTGTTTAATCATATTGTTTAAAAAATTATTGTGAGCTTTGACCTAACCATTATCTTGTGGATAATATGTAGTAGATCCATCATGGCATAGGCCGAGTTGTGCAGATAGTTTGACGATCAAAAAGTTACAAAAATGACTACCATAATCTGTAATAATGGCTTGTGGGACACCAAACCGAGCAATCACATGATTGAAAATGGAATTTTTTGTAGTTTCGTCATCGTCTCTATATGTAGCCATTGCCTCGGTCCACTTCATAAAGTAGTCGCCTACAATGATAATATAACCATGCCCCCCAGCTGATTGAGGGATGCACGTGATGAAATTAATGCCCCATTTTGAAAAAGGACCAACAATTATGATAAGGTGAAGAGGAGTTTGAGATGTTCGCATTTTGTGATTGTAGACTTGGAAATTATGGAATTTGCGGACTGTGTTAATGCAATAGTTAAACAATGAAGGCCAAAAATAGCGAGCACGTAATATCTTTTACGCAGTAGCATACCTAGACATATGGTCGCCACATGCTCCAGAGTGGCAATCATCTAATGCTTTTTTGGCCACTTGGAGAGTCAAATAATGTCAGAATATAGAATCAATACTGCGATGGAAAGAGTGTGACCAATAATATTTTATTTTTGGGATTGGTATTAGATTCGATGACGATTATTTTTAGATAACTTGGGCCTAAAATTTTGTGTTTGGAGATATATAATTATATCTCCATACCACAGATCTGATGTACTCATAAGGAAGAGAGATTCGTGAGCAAAAGAATCTTCAGTTACAGTTTATATTAGTATGAGGAAGGTCATACAATAGTTCGGTGAAAATCAAAGATTTCTTTGATTTGGATTTTTTAAATTCCAAATCAAATTCTTGTAAGATAACTATCCACTTGGAGTATTTTTCCCCTAAAATTGTTTAGTGAGAATATACATCATAGAGTTTCAATTTGAAATGACAGTTGTTTTTCGGAGAAGTATATAGGGGCAAAATCATTGAAAAACATGTACAGCTACCAAGGCTAGATACTCCACATGTGCATATTTAATCTCGGTTTTAGTGAGACTTCTACTCAAATAATAAATCACATGTTTGCCGCTAGAATCATCCTCTTTTATTAACACCATGCCAATAATGGCATCGGATGCAGCGAAGTACATAAAGTAATCTTGATGGTAATCGGGTGGATGCAAGAATAACACATTAGTCAGTGCATGTTTTAATGCATCAAAATCTTTATTAGGAAGCTTATCGCAGAAAAAAAGATTGCCCTTTTTCAACAGTTGAGTAAAATCATGGGTTAGTTTGGTGTAATTATCGTTGAATCTACACGATAAGTTTTCTTTCCCTAGCAAACATTGGAGTTGAGTAAGGCTATAAGGAGAAGAAAAATACAAAATTGCCTCTACCTTAAGGGGGTTGACACGAATGCCTTCTTTTGAAATGATGAAACCTAGAAGTTGATGTGATTGCACACAAAAGACGATTTTTGTGAATTCAAGCGAATATTATAATGCCTACGCCTAATGAAAATTTCTTTTAAGTGAAATGGGTTATCTTACATTTTCATTGAATGAACTGGAGGGTCATCTAAATTAAGATGAACAATATGCTTCATATCATGAAACGCATAAGACATTGCTTGCTGAAAATTCGTGCCAACATTTTTTAGCCCAAATGGGAGTTTGCGACAAGAAAACGTTCCTCATGGGCACATAAATGTGGTTTTGTACTGATCAGGAGGGTGTATGTGTATCTTACTGTAGCTAGAAAATCCATCTATGAATCAGAAAATTTCATTCACGGCATAGTCATCGACCATTTGGTCGATATACGGTGTTGTATAATTGTTTTTGGAAAATATTTATTAATATCTCTATAATCAACACATACTGGAATAGTTCTTTATTTTTTATTAACGAAAACAATATTTGATACCCAATCAGTCAAAGGAACGAGGTAAATGAATCATGCTTTCAACAAATTTTCAACCTTAGTTTTAATAGTGGCAACTTTTCCTAGATGTATAGGACATAATCGTTGTCCAACAGTCTTACCATCTAGATAGGTATTTAGTTCATGTAAAACAATGATAGCGTCGATTCCTAGTATTTCTTTGTATGACCAGGAAAAGACGTCACATAATTCCTAAATAGGGATTTGTAAATTTGAATCTCTTCTAAAGAAAAAGAAGCTCCTATATGAATATTTTAGGTTATCTTGGGTTTCACTAAGATATCTATGGGTATTGTTTTGGATGTGTTCCCTAAATTTTGTTCCTGGAAGAAAGGGTAGATAATTCACATTGAGGATTAGTAAGAGTTTGAGATGAAAACATATGTGAGAAATTATTATAAATTTTTTCAAAGGATGGCAAGAAGGTTGAATGATGATGAGTATCATTCCATTGCATTTCTTCCAAGGTCATAACTTCCATAATCCCTTCATGAGATAGAAAAAATTGTGTTAAAAGGATGAGGTATAGAGATTGGTTCCAAGTATGAAAAATGAGAATAGTCATCAATAATTATATTCATTCAATTGTCATCAGATGTTGATGAGTTGGAAAATGAATAAATTTCCTCATAAGCTAACTCAAAAGGGCTACGAGACATCTCACTGCCATATAAGATCATTTTGGATTCTGAAGGTACTTTCTACTCATCTCACGATTCGAAAGAATTTAATGTAATCATATTAATATAGGAATAATTATGAGGGAAATTGGGTGGAGGGAATGAGAAATTTCCCATCAAGGGTGAGTATTTGATAAGAAAACCAATAACTTCTTGAGATGGAGTCCTTTGTTTTCCAAAAAAAGGCACACTATGAGTGGAATTAGGGTTTGAGGTATAGTAGAATATTTAGTCTACTTTCACAATTCTTCCTTTGTGAAGAAACATGATCATCCTAAAATATGATGAGACTACTACCATCATGGCATAAAGCCAACTCTAAGGAAAAAAAAAGTTATATTCAAGTTGAGCATCAACAACCTCAACATCTATTGAAACGGTTTAACCTCTAATTCGATTGGTAAATCATTTAAAATATCATAAGGACAGAAACCTCTTGCATCAAAGATTTTAAAAGTTGTGGGAGATTGATTGATTGTTGGAGAACCTAAAGCTTTCTAACGGGAAATTGACATAATAGATGTTTATTCTCCTTTGCCAATCATCATTTGAAAAACTTGTCAAGTTTTGACATGAACTCGTATCTGAAAATCCAGTTGGTGTGGGGGATGCGGGACATGATTTTCGATATAAAAAATAAATAAAAATGAAATTGGAGTCATGAGGGTCTACTACACCTATGTTTTGATAATAATAACTTCCTTCATGTTAGACAAGTCTACAGCACTTCAAGGGCTAACATTTCCAAAGGTGAAGTGCCAAATCTTTGGCAATGTTATAGTTATGAGGAGTCCTAGCATGAGTGTTAATGTCCAATTTTCGAAGCATGCCCCTAGGAGGTGGATGAATTATCATATCAGGGTTTGGTTTTCAATATGAAATGGTTCAAAATAAGGAGTAGATGTGGAGGTTTGACCAGCAGGACTTGAGTCATATCCATCTTCAATAGGTCTCTTTAATGTGTAATCTTTGGATCTCATTTCTACCATAACTTTGGAAGACATCATCATGACATTTGTCGATGTGGATGAGGAGGATTGGTCATGAAAAACAATTTTTACTGTCTTAGGGAGGAAAGGGGCCCTTCAAAACAACAGGAGTCGGTGAAACTTTGATAATCTTTGAAACATCGGCACGATGTGGGCACTCCTTGGTGTAATGATCTTCATCACAAATTAGGCAAGGACAACAAATTTTCTTCTTTCCATCAGACGACTCATTCCTGTTTGATTTCTCCTTAGAATGAGCGTCCTGTTTAGCTTTTTCTTTTCCTTTTTTTTTAATTTCTGGATTGCTTACCCTTGATGGTAGATGATTCTATGGCGTTACTTTTCCAAGTAATTTTGCGAGAAGGATCTTCTTTAGGTGAATAAGATATAGTCGAAATATGAGTTTTCATAGAATTTTCCTTTTTTTTCTTAGATTTTTGGCTCACAGAATCAATAATTCCATTTGCGACATGTGATCTTATAAGGGCTAGATTATTTTGACCAGGTTGGGGTAAATCTGGGATCTTTTCATACAAAATACTACACTTAGTATAAACAAGATCAAGGCATTTAGTACGAGAAAATTACTTGCACCTCAATTAAAACACCTCCTTTGGCCACATCTTTGTTTATTACCGGTAAAAGACATCTTATCAACCATTCGTCTAAACTCTGCTTTGTAATGTAAACTTTAACCAGACGACGTATAGGTCTCCATTCATGAATGCGATCTGAGATATTGGTTAACGTTGAATAGTTTAAAGAAGTTAAAATTTCGGTTCGATTATCATATATAAGGGGCAACTGAAAATGGGTCAGAAAACCTATAGTGAGGGCATTAAATTTGCTGAAGGAAATGTGTGACAATTATACATACCATTTGGTTGCTGAACTGGATAAGGTTCATTGGAAATGTCATAATCTAATAGAATCATCGATTAATGAGTTGGAAATGCATCAAAGATGATAGGTCATAAGATGGTTTGAAGGATCTTCCCCTCACTTACCCTCAAACTTATGAATATCACTTGGCAACTTAGTAGGAATGGCTATCCAAAAAGGTAGAAATCCAAAGTTGCAAGGAAGGGTAACTGGTGGTTAGAATCGAGAGATGGATACTGATAACCTTGAGGGACGATTCCTATACTTGGATGAGGATACCTAGGATATCTTGTTATAGCCTGAGCATTTGGAATCTTCATACCCCCTAGATATCCAAAATGAGTAATACATTATTGTGGCTTCATAGGTACTTGAAATGTATGACCTAGGTATGGTTGATTCTGAGGAGGGAGACTCTGACCCATTAAACCTTTAATGAAGTTTACTTGAAAGGGTTGAGTTTGCAAAGGTTGAACTTGGAGAAATTGAGCTTGAAAAGGCGGATCTTGAACAAAATGACTCTGGGGTAGATCTTGGAAAGGTTTCCTTGAACTGATACTTACATAAATGGGATATTAGGCTATACAACATGTATTTTGGGAATTGAAAGAATTGTAGGAATAGATTGAACACTAGATACCTGAGGTAAAGACTTAACAAGGGGTTTCATCGTTACTTATGATATGTGGTACAATTTCTTGTGATACCTCTCGAATGGGAGTTTTAGGTGAACATGAACCTAGGTTCTGATTAGTCGTTGGTATAGAAAATTGTACCAATACTTGAGGAGTACTCATGACAGGATGCTGAAATGGTTACTCGGTAGATCTTGTTGGATTAACTTGGGTAGTTGGTTGGACATTAAAAGGGATACCTTGAAAAGCTAATTATTGTATTGGTTGTCCAATATGTTAATCATATTGATACACAGGCACTTAATAAGCAACTGGAATTGACTGTTTATTTAACAAAGGGTTCCATAATGTGTTCATTCTAGGGTAAGGAATTCCAACGATGGGTTGAGCCATAAGAGGTTAAAGAAAACCGGTTTGAGGCATTTGAGCACGATTGATATAATTTCTGGCAAGGGGTTTCCCCAGAGATGTAGGGTGAGATCCACCTAAAGGTTTTCGTGTGGGTGGAGGATATGACGGTTTCCCCTGGGCAGGAAATAACCAATTATTGGGTTGTTTTGTCGATTACCAACATTATCAAAAATTGTATTAATTAATTTTTTAGATGTCAAACCTTCATTGGTAGGATTAATTACACTAGTTGACAGGTTTGAAGATGATTTGGAGGATGAAGATCTTGAATAAGCTCCATAAAGAGAGTGATATCTAGGAGGTAGAAAACCAACATACAATGTTGATTCCATAGGGGTAAAAAACATAGATGTGTCTGATGAATTACTTCGAGAAGTCATCATAGACTAGTCAAAACGTGGTATGGTAGAATAAGGAGTCGTTTATTGTGGAATCCCTTATCCTACAAAGTTCAAGCATGTGAAACACTAAGGGTTAGGGTAAAGAGATCTAAGCAACACCTCTGAGATATGTAAAGGTTCACTGGTAGAAGCTATTGGTTCTTTCTCTTCATCTGAAACAAGTTCTTCGATGCTAATGAGACTAGGAGGGAGAATATCAGTAATAATAATTTTCACACGTGGTGAATATGGAGGGTCTATAATATGAGTTGTAGTAGGCGTATAAGTCTCAGGTTCTTAAATATTAGATTTAGGTTGATCAATATTTGTTTCAAAAATGGGATTTGTGTCTGAAAAGTCTGTAGTATCTAATTCAATTTGAATGAATTCAATAATTTCTAAATCGGTTCCTTCTGAACGTGATGTCAATTTCTGAGTTTGATCAGATTCAGTTTTTGTTACTTCAAATCCTTAAATAGTAGATTTTTTCCGTTGATTAACTTGAACTCCTTTTACATTAGAGTCTATAATAATATAAGTTTCAATTTCTACTACAATTCTAGATCTCAATGACTTAGAGTTTTCGACTTTAATCTTTTCTAACTGACACGGTGTATACTCAGGGGGCTTCCTGAGTATGTACATAATTGTCTTTGTCATTCTTTTAGAATGGAATATTTTCAATTAATAAATTACAAAATATCTAAATTACACCTAAAGTCTCTAAGAAGTTAAAAAACAATGCAGAAACTAATACACGCTAAAAATCTAGGTGTACAAACCATACAAACGAACTCTTCACAAAGATTAATAGTTACTAGTTGGTGATGAAATCCAATGTCGTAGTGATAAAGGTGAAAAGATTTACAGAAATGAGTGTTTGGAAGCAGTTACCCTGACAGCGTGCTTAATAAAACACTCTGGTGCAGGTAACTTTGTTATAAACCATCTCAAGCAAAGATTACCCTCCAAAAAGTCTAATTGAGTCTAATCAATGCTTGTTCCAGGTACAACAGGATTGTCCCTTTGTCGTCACCTTAGGTAGTGTTGATGCCTCGAAAATCGCTGCAACAACATTGGGGGATAACCACCCGGTCCGGACCTTAATACAACTCCTTTTCCATTTGGAATGGTGGCTCTGACTGGATATAATGGGACAAGTTTCCCGATAATGAATAAAAGGGGTGGATGAGTGATGGGTTGTCTATTCTAATGATAGGCGAATAACTTAATCTATCAACAAAATAAGAGAACTAATACTAATCCTGAGAACAATTATTCTTTGTAAATGCAGCGTTTAATAATATTTGTCTATCGACATGCATGTAGATGACTCTATAAAATAAACATAGATATTCATTCATTCAAAGATTACTTCATATAAATAGTTAAACAAAGTGATTAACACAAGATTACTGCATTTATCATTTATATCATCGATACATACATGATTGGAAGAAAAGCATACTATAAATAGCCAATAGTGGAATGGATAAAGGATGCTGTTAAAACACATATATATATATGCGATAATAGCAAGAGCGATCAAATGACAATTCATATAATAAGAATGAGTACAGACATAGATAATAGTACCATATGAGCTACTAATCAATCCCAATATCAATCACTATTTGAGATTCTTCTTTCAACGCATAAATGCTTTCAAACAAAGACAGTAGTGCACATTTGTATAAAAGCTTCCTTATCAAAATCAGAATGATTGGTTCAGTTTCATAAAAGAATATCCCTGAAGTACAATAGTGCAACTTCAGGGTTTAAGTCATATACAAAACTTTACGACCCTTTCTAAATGCATGAAAGGGTCTATAAATACTACTAAACTAAAAAAAATCCATGAAAACAAAATCCTACTTAATTGGCATCAATTAATACTATCTATCTTCTTGGGAGCGATCTGGAAGTCCGCAATGTAAATCATGACTCAGGTTGTTTGCCTTTAAACCTGAGCTGGCTTATCGCAAGCATTGTCTCCACTTCGGGTGGTCTGTTGAGGCGCGAACTGAGTTGGGCAGCAAAGGTGGCATCCTGAATATCGGGGATAATATACCTGATCGCATCTGTGAGGCATTTGAGGGTGGCTCTCTGGCTGTGCGGCTTCACTAAAAGGAACCAATAGGCATCCCATGTCAAACTGTTGATTCCCGTAATTAACCTTCCATTTTTCTCTAGCTCTGGGTAACATGACAGCTCCAACATCTTCGTTGTTGTTAATTGGTCTGGAGTACATTGAGAAATCATGTTAGACAAGTAAAGAGTATTATTAACCAATTCAACCAGATTACTAGTGGTTGTCTTGCATCTTAAAATTGCTCTTTCTGCCTTCATTAACTGAGATTTCCATTCTGTAAATAATATTTCTTTCTGCGATTCTAGGATCCTTGGTAGGTTAGCTGCTTGTCCTTGATTGAAATCTTGCCATTCTAGAAAATTTGTCAATGTTTCTTTGGCTTCATCCAAGTCTGTCCTTGCCTTTTCTACTTTTTCACTTATGGATGCCACTAAGTCGCACAATGATTCTGCCTGGCTGATTTGCTGACACAAAAGCTTCATCTAATTTATCAATCCTTTGTTTAATTGAAATGCCTCTGCTTTAAACTCATTTATCTAGGGGAGCTTCTTTGTTTGCTCAAGTTGAGTTGATAATTGAGCAATCTGCCGATCTTTGGATTTCAGCATTTTCTCAGTTGATGCTTTTAGTTGCGCCAATGCCTCCGATAGCTCCTTTTGCTTTTGGAGTGCACTGTCGTCAATCCTCTGTTTTTCTTCCTGCAATTGCTTAGTCAATTGTTTATTTGTTGTTGTACTAGCAATTGTTGTTCTGCCTGCTCTGCCTTTTGCTGTGCTTCCGATAATTGTTCCTGTAGCGAAAAGATATCCTGATATTTTGTCTTTAATAAACTACTCACCTCCGATGCTTTGTCTATTGTCACTGCCGAATAAGCTCCAACATATTGCGATAGCTTTTTCAAATCATCAGAGGGATCAAATTCCTCTTTCCATAGAACATTGCCTGTTAATGTTTGTTCTGGGAATGAAGAAGGTTGATCAGTCCTTCTCCTCTTCCTCTGTCTTTCCTCATGCACTTCCTCCTGTTGCTTTGATGTGATAGGTGGTTCTTTATCAAGTCGCTGCTCAGGCTCGCTTGCTTCTTTTGTTGGAGTCGTTGTTAACAGATCTAGAGGCAGAGTTTGCAACCTCTGCTCTCTAAGTCTGTTAAATTCAACTAGTCCCTCATCATTGTATTCAAGTATGGCAAGAGATTTAACTTGATACATCGACTCGGTCGATGCAAAAAAGTCCTCAAATATATCTTCTTTATGCTCGAACTTGGTCAATTTGGCCTGTTCGAGTGCATTATAGGCGACTTTGTTTGGATCGAATCGCTTGCTTGGTAGAGTTGCCAGGGTTAGTGAATTTATTTTCTCAGCGTCTTTCTCTGCATGTTTGAAATCATGTAGAGTGTAGATACCAATTCTCAAAGGAAAAGAGGGTCAGACGTGCTTCTTAGCTTTCTTCAGAGTTTGTGTAACCCCATCGACGATGATCTGATAGGCTATTTCCCTGGCCAGTAGTTTATCAGGGATGTATAGATGAAGAACGTGGGGTTTAGCTTGACTGCCAAAAGCTCTGATATAAGTGAAATTTTCCTCCCCAAACCAACTCCCTATGGAAGTTAAATCCACCCCTGCTTGGTAGGAAATCTTAGGGGAAGGCTTATTGAAAATAGAATAATGAATGGGCAACATGAAACCGTTGCAGATTTGATACAAATGGTGTTTGTAGTTGGTCTTCCACAACTTTTGATGGTATATGTGGACGGGTGCGGGGTCTTGCGATGTCCACCTCCATCCGAGCACAGGAAATTCAGAATTAAAACACAAGACATCTAATACATAGGCATTGTAGTAAAA
>APFE031680120.1:0-24656 GCA_000404065.3 Pinus taeda | reverse complement strand
TGTAGGTCAGCACCTACGTACTAGTATATCCACTAGTACAAGAGCTAAGGGGGTTGTAGCTCCCTTCCATAAGTAACTGGAAAACGAGAGAGGGTTGTAGCCCTCTGCAAGTTGTAGCCTGCATGCTAGTAAAGGACTGCACCAGTACACTATAAAAGAAGTTTCTTATTAAAGGAAGAAAGAGACGAATTGCAGCAGGTGGTTTTCACCCACATTGGGTTTCCACCTTATATCATGGTGTTCATGTTTGCTTCTTATGTGTGATGATATGTACTATTTTACTACACCTGTTTACTGTTAATGTGGTTAATAATGTTCTGATGCATTTACTGAAGATAATCTAACTGAATCATAAGATTGCTGCATATACACTTGTTGCATTTAATACAGTCGCATATATACGCGTATACCCTTAACTAAAGTCGCGTATATGAATCTGAGTGTGAAAATGAAAAAGTAACTGATTTGCTAATACTGATTCACCCCCCCCCCTCTCAGTATTATTTCGAACACTAGGTTAGAGAGAGCCTCCTAAAAATCAAACCCATAGGGTGTAAATTCATCCATATAAATTTCCACTGCATCATGGACTAGCTCGGCAAAGATACTCAGGACTATCCTCTAGAAAGTGGCACTGGCATTACATAGACCAAAGGGAAGGACCCTATAAGAAAAAGTACCCCAAGGACAAGTGAAGGTGGTCTTATCCTGGTCCTCTAGGCTAATCAGGATTTGATTGTACCCGTTGAACCCATCTAAGAAATAAAAAAAAATTCTCTACCATGCCATCTAAAACTTGGTCAATGAAAGGTAGAGGGAAATGGTCCTTCATTGTTTCTTTTTTTAACTCTCTGTAATCAACACAAATCCTCCACTTTCCATTTATTTTGGAACCAACACCAAAGGAGACATCCACTCACTGTCCGAGAGAGGGTAAATGAATTCTGCATCTAGCAACTTTTGCAGTTCTTCTTTGACTATATCCTTGAGGGTTGGATTCATTCTCCTTTGGGTTTGTCAGACTGGTTTGCAACCTTCTTTGATATAAATGTGGTGAGTACACACCAAGGGGTGCACTCCCTTGATTTCTTTTAACTCCAAGCAAAGGCATCCAAATGTTCCCTTAGCATGTTACATAACTCTTCTTCTTGGTGTACAGAAAGAGAGGGGTTGATTTTCAAAGTTCTTTCAGGGTCAAATTCTATTGTCTTGACACGAGTAGGGTTTGAATCTACTAAGTATAGATCAATCTGATGGTTTCTCTTGGTTTCCTTTACTACTTCCTCTAAGGACAAGGTGTTGGGAGTTGTATTTTGGAGGATGTGTTCAATCAAATCATCTTCATCAGGCTATCCTCCTCCCATGGGAGTTCTAGGGTATAGAGTTGAGATGATTAGACTTCATCTTCTTCCTCCTATTCTAGCCATAAAGGTAAATCATGTTCTGAAGATGACTGAGCGGGAGGGTATAAGACCAACCTCTTGGATAAATGCCCATTTTTTATAGTCATGTTTCCATCCCTGCAGCTGATGTAAGCATTGGCAATGGCTAACCAAGGCCTCCAAAGTATGAGAGGATAACCATTAAGCTTGGCCTTAGGCTGGAGAACTAGGAAGTCTGCAGGGTACTCCCAAGAGTCAATGGAGACCATTACATCCTCAACAATCCCCTCAGGGGCTACTGTGGATTGATCTGCAAGCTGCAAGACTATTGTGGTCTTTCTTAGTGAACCCTCGAGCTTCAGCTAGAGCATGGTGTCCTTAGTCATTACATTAATGGTAGCCCCAAGATCAATCAAGGCGTGTGGGACAATGGTGTTATTGATGTGCACATCTACTATAGGGCTTCCAGGGTCTAAATACTTTGGTAAAATTACCTACCCCAGCATTAATTTGGATAGTTGTCCAATGACATTAATGGTAGGGGTGTCTCTTTTTTTCCTCCCTGGATGTTTGAAACACTTCTCTTTAATAATTTTTTTTAAAATAGGTACATCCTTAATGGCTTGGAGAAGTGGAATTTTGACACATAGATTTTCAATTCACCCAAAAGTTCATTCTCTTCTAGGGTAGGCTAGACTAGATGAGTTAATCTTTCAGGAAAGTGTCGTGGATTCACTCTAGGCATACTTTCCTCTCTTTCCTCCTCACTCTCCCTAGGTGGAGATGTAGGTTGGTTTTCCGAAAGTACTCTCCCAGACCTTAGGTTGATTTCCTGAATTTCCACAACATAAGTAGGGTAGGATGTCTCTCCATTGTATACATGTTGTGTCTGTTTGTTGTTCGGGTTTGGATTTGGTTGGGTGGGCATTTGAGTTTGTTTAGGTGGAGAAGGGTGTAAAATTTGTAGTTGAGTAGAAGGTGAAGGCAATAAATCTGGAGCATTGTTGTATGGGGGTCCCCACACCTAGGTTGGTGCATTCCACTAAGGTTGTGAGGAGTATATGGCTGAAATGGTTGGTTGGTCGGCTGGGAATGGTACTAAGGTGCAAAAGACCAAGGAGAAGGTGTAGACTAGGAGGGATGAGCAAGGGAGTCCCAAGAGGGAATGTATATGTTTTGGTTAGGGTTGTCATATGCATAGGATGACCCTTGCATGCCTTGTTAGTATGATCAAGGTTGATGAGGCCTCCTTTGATTTATGTAAAAGAGTTTTGTAGTCCAGGTAGAGAAGGGCACTTGTCTGTGGAGTGGTTTTCTTGACAGATCAAGCAGATTTATATAAGGTTTAATGGACATTCACTCCTAGGGTGCCTCCTTATGCATCTGGGGTAGAATATGGCTAATGATCTCTCTACTTCCTCCTGCTTTCTCTTGATGTGCATAGTGTCCATATGTAGGGCAAGGGTTTGCAAAATTTCACTCTTGAAATCTTCCAACATATTTCCAATTTCACCTTTTATTGATGTGTTGGAAGATGATGAGCTAGCCACTAGTTGGCTACCCCTACCCTTTTCCCTAGTTACCCTAGAATGGTTCTTAAATATGGTCTTGATATATTCATAGGGTAACTGGTAGATGTCCCCTCCTGCTAGCAGGTTTAGGGTATCCAGAAGCTCTTCCTTAAACCCCCTGAGTAGGACTAGCTTAAGTGACTCAGGATCAAGTGTGCACCTGGCCCTTTTGTAGTTAAGCTAGAATATTTCCTCATAATATTCTAAGGACTCATCATGCCCCAAGTTCATTCTAAAAATTTCCTTTTTAGTGTCTTTGGACCTACAGTAGTCTCGATACTTGTTATTGAAGGCTTGCTGCATCTAAGCCCAGTTGGTGATGTTATCCCCAGGTAAACCCATGGACCAACACAAAGTTGCATCCTTGAGAGTGTATGGGAATAATTTCAACTTTTGATCATCAGCGATGTAATCATAAGTTGTGCATATGACAATGAACTCAGATAAGAAAGTATGTAGATCTTCTGAGGTCATGACATGGAAGTAAGGAAGAAAAAACAAGCTTAGGTTTTTCATCTTGGAATCCTCATTAGTTTCTCTTATGGGAAAAGCACCCTTAGTTCTTTCTCTATCTCCTCAGTCATTTCTATTTTCAGCCATTAGGTCGATGGGAATGGGTTCTCCTTCTTCTTCTCCCCCTGTATTCTCTTCAAAAATCTCTAGTTGCTCGCTTAAGGGGTCCTCTAATTCACAGCCACCGAAGAAGAGGGAAGGTTGGTTGTTTGAAGTGGTGAGGGTATTTGGTAGAAATATTCCTAAGTTATCCCTATTCCTACGAGGCATGAAAGAAGTGTTTTTTTTGTTTTGTTTTTTTTTTCAAGCTTTAAGACTAATTGCAGAACTGAAATGACAAACTAAATGGAAACTAACTGCTGAATGAAATCTCACTTACAGAATGGAAAGGAAAGCAAACCAACTTACAATTACTTTTGCAAAAATGAAGCTAATAGTAGAATGAAAGAGACAATTAATGGAAGAAAGAAAGTAGAAATCACATCTACTCAAACACCTCCCCACAAATGGTGCCAAAAAGTGATGAGCACTAGTATTATAGGAAGAATGTTGCAACTCCTAGGGCTACCAACTTTACTTTATCAACCCAGGGTTCGTACAAACTTGGAGGTGACAGTTCTGTATACACAATTAGATGCAATGGGTCCACTCTTTATCACTGTTGAGTTGGCAATATACCACTAGGGTTTCTCAAACCAACCTTCTATTGATTTAGGATAAGTTTGATTACCAATGGAGAAAGGGGAATTTTACCTTAATTGAGAGAATTGAAATATTTTCTATTGCATTAATGAAAGAGTGAAATAAATGCTTTAAACACACCACTCATATAACTATTTGTTAAGAGACCTTACTTCAGAAGAATTCTAAGCTAACATATGTGTAATCCTAACTCTCCCTAAGCATGCAATCTGAGATAATCAAACACTTTACTATCATGCATATGAATGAACACAATAACCTTTTTTCCTCTTTGTCTTTTTTGTGAAAATATGAATGCTAATTATTTTTTGTTGTATGGCAGGTGGGTTAGGTGTAGAGAGAGATGATTCTGAAGGGTCAGATGGCTTGGGAGGCAATCAGGGGTCTTTTCCCATCTTTCTGGATGTATTTTCCACAAATCGGCCTTAAAAGAGGCCACTACAAGTCGTCCTACAGGATGTCCTAATACACCTATAGGATGTCCTAATGCTCCTACTGGATCCCCTGTATTCCTACAGGATCTGGCCGAAAGCATAAGGAGTAATTTGGAAGGTGGTATATGACTTAGGGAAGGTGAATGATGGAAGAAATAAGGCAAGGGGGTGGCTAGGACTTCCTCAGAACTCAAACCAAAGTTTGTAAGATGGTTGGATTTCCTCAATAAACATGGAAAGTTGTTCTTATGGAATGATAAATCGGTTTATGGACATAGTGGCTTTTGGTGATCATGGATGGATGGCGTTAGGCTGGGACTACTAGAATGATATCTTCCTGCACTATTGAAACTCTTGCAATACATACAACACTGGCATTTACCCCTGAATCATGTCAGACAAGAAAGATTTCCATTCATAAGAAAATAGAATTCCATTATTTCATTGCCTAGTTCATGCATGGAAATACTTGAAGAATATTGTGAAACACCATGAGATCTAATACAAAGTTGGAGATATCATAAACAACAACTGAAACCTATTCTTGAAAACTGAAAATACGCTGGCCTAATTAGCAAAAAAATGCTAAATTCCATATGAAACCATAATTCTGTCTTTTTGGAGCTGAATAGGAGTTTTTCCTCAAACCATGGTCCCTGAAGGGAGGGGTGAGGCAAGATCCACCTGCTATTAGCCTTTTAAGTATTCCTTTATCTCCCTAAAGCTACTACTAAATATATGCACAAATGGAAGCAAACTAATCAAATTCACCAATACTTGCAATGAAACAATGTCAAAATCAATTCAACAATTAATCTATGACATAACCTAAGAATAAAAGTACAATAAGAGGAACCTATGCTACTAGGGTTGGGTCCTAACCCAAGAGCTTCATCCCTCTGAGTCAACTCAATGCTGGATGAAGGAAATTCCCATTCTCATTATCATATCAAAACATTACCTAACAGTGTTCTTCCACAATCCTTCAACTCAAAAATTCTTAGTGCTCTTACATAAAAAAAATCTGAATCCTAATGAGGCTCTAGGCCTCCTTATTTATACAACTAAATTCTCCAACAACTTCCTTAAATCTAGGGAGGCTTAGCTCCCAAACTCAAGATGAACTGCTTCTTAACTATCATTGGCTCTACTGCCAATGACCTTCATGACTCGGTTGCCTACAACTTCGAGCTAGTGTGAGTTGATTCAAGGATATTCAAATGAGTGAGGATTTAATGAGGAAGATCCATCTCCTATAATCTCTCTTTCTTGTTTGATTCAAGTTCTTGCACCTTAATTAGCCAAAATTGCCATGATTTTCTCCCAAAAACATGCAATCAATGCACATTAGACCACTAAACATAACATCTCACTTTTACTCGTCTCATTAAGTAAAATATAATTAAAACGTGTAAGGAACTATGAGAAGAGTTTATTTTAGTAAGCTTGGAGGTGTATTAAGGTCCATATAGGTACCCAATCATGAGTCTCATCACCTATGGCTTCATTAGTATTTTTGCAAGGGAAGTTGAATGAATTTATTACATTGCTTACGAGGATCAATGGAGTCCATGGAGGCTTGTGATGAAGGGATAGAAGTGGGTACACATTAAGGGATTTTATTATTTTGATAGATAGCAACAACAACATTTTCAAAGCAACACTAAAGATTGAGTATAACTATGAAAAAATTGAAACAAAAAATGCAGTACTAGTCTAACTCTGTGAATCACATATCTATGTTGACCCTATATCTCAGAGTAATAAGAAGAGATCTTCTATAAAAAAAAACCATTTACTCCTTCAGTACTTTTATTTTTTGAAAAATTAAGTCTGGGCATCAGAAAATGGGAAAAGAAAAGTAATGCAAACCAATGGAAAATAAAAATCCTAAATAAGAGAAAATGGAAAAGGAAAAAAAATGGTATTATAAACCAGTGACCATTTTCTACAAAATTGAATGAAAATATGAAGGCCAATGTTATTGCAATGTGAAAAGTGAGGTGAATTGCATTTTGTAGCCAGAGCTGAAGGTTGGGTGACTCATCAAATCTTTGTATTTGTGCATGTATATTTGATTAATGATGCATTGATTGAACTCTCAACCTCAAGATGCATATCAAACCTCAATTTATGTCATGAGACCAAATTTGCAAGGCATATGGATGACAACAAGATTGAAACATGAGTTAAGTTTCACTTCTTTAACCACACACAAGAACAAAAAATATCATAAGGCGTTATGGAAGGAAATGAGCAAGGACCTTTGGTTCCACCACCATTGGTGGCATGGTGAGTTGTTGGTTAAACCCGCATTCTTATTTCCTTAGCATTATGATCAGTTTACATTGTTCTTCCCTAGTCAGCGAACTCATTTCCACCTTGGCATCAGAAGTGTAATTGCATAAAAGGAATGTCAGTCTCATGTTAATAGGTCTCCTACGATTAATGCACAAGAACCTAGTACATAGGAAGTTTTTATCTTCGCTTATCTACCCAGGACTTATTTCCCTTTCCAAATATCAATAATTCTTTTCCAAGAAAAAATAAAATAAGAATAATATTTTACTATATTCTAAAAGGTGAAGATGTTGAAATCATGCCACAAATTGAAAGGAAATAAAATATATTTCCTCAAACCACCAAATATATAATGAAAACAATAATAATTATAATAATAAAACTATATCTATCAATCTATGCATGAAATGAGAACTATAAGAATTCAAGTGAGTAAAAACATATTTGACCAAAACAAACCAAAAATTTCAAACTCGACAAAATCCTCTAAACACAAGCAACAAACAAACCACTAAAATTTTCTAAGATATTAGAGCTAGACATCAATGCAATTTCGTGTACTTGAATAAGCCCATTGTTTCTTAGTTTTAGACTTCTTAAATTATTTAGTTATCATTTAATACTAGGACACTATCTATGTGAACGGAAATAGGTCCCAGCTTCATCAAATCCGACTTCATTTCTAGTCAAAGATCAAATCCATCTTCATTTCCAATACCAATAAAATATCACACCCTTTATAAATATTAACACCTAACCACTTAGAACCCTCATATAATCCTTTTCATAACCCAACAAAAAGATATCCCTGACAAAAATTGAACTTTTCAAAAATATAACATGACCATGTAAGACACTAAATACTAAATATGAACACTACTATATAGGAAGCAATTCAATGGCAATTCAATCAGCCTTCATGAAGTGAAGAAAAATCACTAACGCCTTTTGCGATATTGAATGCCACATTCTTGTAATCAATAATTATGTTGACACTTGAGTTGCTAGTGTTGTGTCAAAGTAACCATTGCTTACTACCTACAAATGTTTAAATACAGAATGATGCTAAAGTTAAAGACACAAAATAACAAAAAATAAAGATATGAAAAAAAATAGACCTGCAAGAATATATTGGTTGTGTGTGAGAGGGATGACAATAACTGAGACTAGACAGATTTATAGAATGTGGTAGTTACTAGTGTGTGTTTATTGTGTGATTAGTGGTAGTGGTGGAGAAACATATCAAGAAGGGACGTTGGTCTCGGGAAAGTATAGTAGGGAGATCCATAGAGAATTTATGTAAAATGAAGATGAGAAGTGTTGTCTTCAAGTTGGGTTATGCTATGGTATAATTTTTTTGGTCATAAGAAGTGGTAATAGAAGACTTACATCAATAGGAAAAAATTAGGTTCGAGGCATGAGTTGGACTAACTCATGCTATCTCATCCCTTAATGTTCCTAAGGACATGTGGGGACCCGAACAAATTAGTACCTAAAAGACTTGAAAGCATGACTGGCAAATGACTGACAAGACTCTATACACAAGAATATCGGTCTCATGCCAATAGGTCTCCTACAATGACTGCGTAGGAACCTAGTACATAAACCATTTTTCTCTTCACTTAGCTACCCATGTTTCATTTCCCTTTCCAAATATCAATAATTATTTTCCAAGTAAATATAAAATAAGCATAGTAGTCTACTAGATTCTAAAAGTGAAGATCCTAAAGTCATGCCACAAAGTGAAAGGAAATAAAAACAACTTTATTCAAACCACCAAATATATAAAGAAAACAATAATAATTATAAAACTAGATCTATGAATCTAAGCATGAAGTACTAACTAAATCATTCAAGGTACTAACATAATATTTGACCGAAACAAAACTCAAAACTCAACAAAATGCCCCAAACACAAGAAACATATAAACCATTAAAATTTTCCAAGATATCAGAGCTAGACATCAAGGTAGTTTTGTGTACTTGAATGAGCCCATTGATGCTTTTATTTAGTCTTGTTAAATTAGTTATTTACCATTTAATACTAGTCGGATATTATCTATGTGAAAAGAAACAGGTCACAGCCTCTTCAAATCCAGCTTCAGTGCATGTCACGGATAAGAAACAAACAATGTATTGATTAAATATGAAACATAAATCTTAAAATAAAACGCATCAAAAAAATGTAGTTGCAATGTTACAATGAAAAATACAAAATATAGGACCTATTTTTACCTGAATTTGACATATAGTGATCTTGCATGATCAATGGAACATGTATACCAAAATAAGAGTCTTAGGGTGTTTCAATTTCCCAATTCTCATCTTGGTCCTCAGTTTCTACATGGTGAATATGATCTTATCCAAATGAACTATCATTATGAGCCTCCAAAACATTATGTTTTTTATCTAGTTCATTAGAGAAATGTGTTATATTGTTTTCTTCCATTTTATCCTAATCTGATCACCAAAGAGCTAGTGCTCTTTCATATGGAAAATTGTTAATGTCATACTTCATTCCATATAATCTTAAACATGTATCCCCATGTTTATCAAGCTTGTTCCTCAAATTTGACTTCAATAATGATAGTGCACTAAACATTCTCTCATCCTCCACTAATCCCAAAATCATGGTTTGACACAAATCTGCTAATTTGAAGTATTTGGAAATGTTTTCTTGTAGGTATTGGATAGCACTTAAAGTAGTCCATAATCTTATTATATCACCATTTTCATTAGGATTCTCCAAAAATTTATGTTTCCTCCACATTGTTTCAGCAAAGCGTCCACCTTGTTGATACAGTTTTGATGAATCTAAACTAGCTTCAGTATCTTCTCCATGTATCAAGACTTTATTGCAAAAGTGGTATAATAAACATTTTAATCTCTTTTGAAAATCAACTTTTAAAGTTTTTGGAGTTTGACAATTTTTCTAATATTGAGGGTATACCACACACATGACCTCCAACAATTCATCTTGAGGAAATCATTCTCTTATCTCTGATGATAGTGATATTGCAATTTCTATCAAAATCTATCTCACCAAAATCACAATATTATCAAATTGGTCTCTTGACATGGGGCAATCTTCGGTGATTCATCCCATCTTACTAATATAATCAAAGGGAACCATATACCCACACATTGTGATACATAGTATCCCTTTTTCATCAAACATAAAAAAAAAGTAGTATTTTCTATATTGATGATCTTAGTCGAACATGTAAACTTTGGACCAATAAAAGAGTCTGGCATCATATACAAATTATCCAATGCAAGACATGTTGACATTCTCACATTTGTCTATTCTACAATATACATTGTTAGATTTTGAGACATTTTCATGAGGACATGTATAATAGGAAGAATTCTAGCCAATGTCAATAATGTATCTATATCAGTGAGTCGAAAAATAAGATCTTGAGCTTTGTCTACATTGTAGGAATTTTCATACATCAATCCTCCCAAAGATTTTAACTCACTAAATAGTCTTTGAGATGGTCCATTCAATGAGATCCATCTTGTATCAACATATTTCAATATCTTTTTTCTATCTATAACACCATTTGCAAATTGTTGAAACTCTAAAAATCGTTTGGGACTACGAAAAGGTATGCATGAGTCTCACATATAAGATCTTCAATTTTGAAACTGATGGAAACTTTCTTAATATTTTAAACGCAAAATTCATCCTATGAGCCATACAATGAATATTAAGCATATATGGTGAATTTGATAGTTGCAGTCTAACACAATGGCCACTCCTTTGTCCTTACATTACTGATGCTCCATCTGATCCAACACATACCAACTCTTTTGCAATCATTAAATGATCCATACCGCTTTCCTTCAAACTATTAAGAACAAGTTCATAAATATTTTCAGCTGTATAATTCCCTCTCATCTTTTTAATCCCAAGTAGATATGAGTGCCTAATATGGTAATTAACCTTATAAATTCTCATGCAAATCCATGAAGTATTATCTACAGTTGTAACCTCATCCAAAGATAATGCCAAAAACCTAGCATTTGCAATATTCTCTTTCAAATCAGCCTTTTATATTTGACCTAGATATCTTTCCCATTCCCAACCACTGGTTATAGACCAATGAGAAGATGAAAAGCTTAGAACTTGAAGAAAAGATAGATATTTCATGCGATTTGGATAATCTGTCATAGGACGACCATTAGATAAGATGTGAAATACAGTGCTCAATTGTATGGTCTTGGATAAAGAACTTCTTTCCATCATCTTTTCAAATAGAGATATGATGGTTCCTCGAGTTGCCTCAAGTTTTCTCTTACTTATTAAATATTTCGTGTATTCTTCTACATATTGGATATGTCAACATTGCTCGGAATATTTCCATCTGAGAATAGTTTTATTTTCACCATTTACAATTATTTTTTTTCATATGCCTTTCCTGCATGCTTCTGTATTATATCTAGATTCATCTGAAATTTCACTACCTTGCGATTTTTCCAACTACATGTATTACATCTAACTTCTTTGGAAACCTCGTTCTCATTTGTAGGAGGTATTGCTTTAATAAATGGAAAACTTGAGACCTAATATTCTTGGAATTTTCTCCCTTTGGTCCACTGGCCTTTTTTCTTTTCCATGAATGGATTGTGTCAACTTCCAAGGAAAAATATTCAACATTTTCATCACCAATTTCTGTTGAAACTACATTTATCTCACCTTGATCACTTGAGAAACCTATTCTTTCATCCATCATATCGATATCAAATGCATTTTCACAAGAGTTAACATCTCTCTCAGTAACAGATCGTTTAAAGGAGATTGAAGCATGAAGATAATGTGTATTATTGGATGGATTCTTTTGAAAGTATGATAATACATCCATTTCCCTTGATGGTTTCTTCCCATGATTAGCTTTTGACATCTTGTTAAATATTCCACAAGTGAATTTTCAAATCAATCTAGAAACCTGCATCAATAGTTTCCAAGAGTTGAGAATTACTAGATTTGAAGTAGCTTATCAAAGTAAAATAAGTGTGATGTTCACAAAAACCATTAAGCATTTTTTTATTCAAATGTTATCCCAAGCCCAACAAAAAAAGAAAATCATTATGTGCAAAGAAATAACATCATTATCCATCATCTATAAAACAAAGAACATCATTCAAATGTAAAATATATAAAAATTTCCATAAAATTAATTCATATCTCCAAATCACCTGATGAACAATCGAAAGCTTTAAACAAAATGACAAAGTATTACAATAACTTTAATCATCCTTTGCAAAAAAACCTCTCCATCCAAAGATTATATATATAGAGAGAGAGAGAGAGAGAGAGAGAGACACACACACACACACACACACACAGAGAGAGAGAGAATGTTCTCTAAGATCAAAGATCAATTAGAATAAGAGTTGCTTGCACCTATAGTTTTCCACTATACATTTTTAATGTCAATGATGTCTTTATAAACCAGCTTATACATACTCACGCATAAATAGATATTTAATTCATGTATCCCCACCATACAATGACTCAAAAGATGCATATTTCATATATCCATACATTTGGTTTTTGTTTCTAGTGCTAAAATACATGTGTTTTTTGTTTCATGCCTTGTGGGCCCTCTTTGGCTTGTAGTTATTATCTATGAGATGGCTATAATAATAAGAAATCATTCTACTATATTTGCATTCCCCCATACAACTACAATATGTATATCAATTGGAAACAACGTGTTCCATTAAGGCACTCCTTGTGTGAAGTTTATTAGCTCAAAATCCTATGGGTACCTTACAATCTTCCATGTATGGCTTCAACGTTTAAAGTGAAAAAGGTTCTACAATACCCATAAGTCATTCGTTGTCTTTGGATGCTCATATTTCCTTTGTAACTGAAGGTTTTCACTTGAGCCTTTTTTCACTTGAATTTGTAAGGTATATGACAATGAATGACTTATGGGTATTGTAGAGCCTTTTTCACTTGAATTTGTAAGGTATATTAAAATGATTTTTTAGAATAATTCTAATTTTTAATAAATTTGACTCTTGATGCATGGACATATTGAACTACTACCAACATTCCTTATCAACATCCTCACCTATAGACTATGAAGTATGTAGGACAATATGTTATTATCTAACATTCAAGTTATTGAAGCCAATTATCTCCTTCCTTTCAATACTAGAAATAGGTGAAATTTTTCTTTGTTCTATAGAAGTATGAGTTGGGATAACTGTGAAAAGTGGAGACACACTCTAATATTCCACTCTCTAAAATTCTAGTTAGTGAAGTTATTCTAATTCATTTTGATAGCAGAAATAAGTGGCAATGTTTTTTGTCTTATAGAATTATGAGTTGGGACAACTGTTTGAAAACTAAATTTCTTGTGTATGCTTCTAATTGTGTTGATGTAATAAAATTCTTATGAACTCTATTATAAATGGAATAAGATCCTATTACATCCTCTCAGTGTTCACTGCTAGCATTAGTAGCTTAGGATTACTCAACAATTTGGGGAAGTAAATGTGGCATATGATGTGGGAAAACTATTACTAACTCATTAACAAAAAAAGAGACATCAACACAACAATCACACTTCATTTTTAGAATATAGAATAGCACAACATAACCCTTACACTTCATAGTATACAATGAACATGAAATTTCTTAAACCATAACAATCTTTTGTGTTCACATCTCAAATAAGGTTGACATGTGCCATGGTTGGGATTTAAATATTGCATCCACATTCCATTTAAGTACAAAATGGGAACTGCCTTATTTTTTTCATGAACTCTTGTCCAAACACCACCTAATAGTCATCCAATAGAACAATGGCAAGACTTTTCCTTCTGATCCATACCCCCAACTTGACTTGAACATCCATGACCATACCAACAATTATATGCTCATCTGAGTTAATGGATTTTAATGAGGTTTGAACTAGTTCAAAATACAATCATAGACTCCTCACCACAGTGAAATTGATATTCAGTGCAAATATATCTTCCTACAACAAGATACAACAGAACATTGAGTAATGTCAACCAAACTGTGGAAAGGGTCTTCCTCCAACAAGATACATCATACAACAAAGAGCTAAGAAAAGTCAAGTTGACAACCAAATTGATGAAAGGGTTTGCTATAGACTATCAAATTATGTGCATAAGCATAGTAAATATAACACCAATACTTAGTTTTACAGAGTCTAAATTTTGGTCATTATCAAAATCTGTGTGAAAATTGTTCCTGGATTGTTTACTGTGCAGACTAGAGGTTTCTGGAAGAACTCAAACTACATAGAACTGAACTCTAAGGCAATTCTTGCCTAGATACAACACATTGTTGGATGCTTTCTACTTTGCAACTAAAATAAATTGCTACAGTCCTAAGAAATGCTCCCTCATAATTTTTGTTGTTATATTTACACTATTCATTTGAAATAATTAATAATAATAGTCCTCTAATTTTAACGTCACTACCTATCCAAATACCAAATTTTCTCATAATCAAATAAATGAAAATCCCAACACTAAGAAGTGAAGGCTTCACACTAACCTAAATCTTGAAGATTCCATTTGTGACTAATATTTTGCTAACCATATTATATTTTTAAGGCCCCATCCTCCTTGTTATTTAGCAATGGTTGTAGAATTCCAAGTAGTGAGAGCAAATCTTTGCTTTTTTACATCTATTTTTTTTTAAGGTGATTCAGTGCACTGTTACATACACCTGCCACAAATAGGAAGTGTTGATGGCTTCCCCATCCTGTTGTATCTTTGAGATGATAATGGTCAGCTATCATGCCAAGGCATCTAAGATGTTTGTTTTGGGGTTTTTGTTTTAATTTCGAGGACCAATGCATGAAACAAATTTAAAACGGTGATGCCTAATCTTTTGAGTAGTATTAATATTTAAACAGAGGGCTGCCATTAAAATTCACACAGTGATATAGCTTGCATGGTGGTGAGTAGAAATAGAGAGATGGTATGATTATCGCAGTCTTCAAATTGAAAATTAAATAATCATAAGTAAGAAAACCTTTAAACTATGTTCAGAAGGTTTAACAAAATATGCTTAAGCTTACAAAAGATGTTGATGATTTTATGATTTAGAAGGAATTAATAAAACAAATAGTTTATATCATCCATTCTCTTTATAGATGATCCCTTCAGAAGCTTATAGGAATAATTGAAGCACAATTACTCCTACCTAGTTATCCTTGTAAAACATAAGAATATGAAGAAAACACTATGAAATAAAACTGGAAAAAATTACAGTAAAAATGAAACTGTATGAATCAGAATTCATAATCATTTGCTCTTGTAATAATGATTCAGAAAAGTTAAGTACATTTAATGTTTTGAAATGCTTCTTCAACGATGCAACCCTTAATAACTCGTGAAAGAGAGTTATTTATACAATCTTAGAACTGAGAAAATATCTTAAAATATTTTACAAAAATAGATAAATACGAAATTGATAATCGATCTGTCACTATTTTGGTGCTGAGATGTTGATGATTGTTGCTTGAAAAATTGAGAACTATTGAGTTGGTGATGGTCGTTGCCTGAAAAATTGAGAATTGTTGAGCTGGTGATGATTGTTCCTGAAAACACTAGATGTTGTTTGATAACCCTTTAGTCAAGTAAATCAGTTAATTCTTCCCAACGTTTCTTATCTGGGATAGATAGCTTAGTTACCCTTCTATAAAATTCATCCATCTCTGTATATTTAGTAAAAGTGGGTTTTACTGGAAATATATGTCTGATTTCATTCAGAATGAAAAAGGAATCTCTAAGTGCATTCAACACAACCCTTGGTGTTGTTGCACCTCTTATGTTTGAAACTAAATCTGCATTGGTACCCACTTCTATAAGCTTTCGAGCATAATATTCAATGACCATTAATTTGTCATTTATCACAAGCATAGAGAGCAAACCCTTGCTGGTCAAGGGTTCTAACATACTAAAAAAAAATATTTAAACTATAGTATTCACACTGCTGCACTTTTCTTCCAACTGAAGGATGAGGTTTTTCTTGGTAATGGTCTTATTTACTTCCAATATAGTTGTTGTCCTATCATTTATACCCAATTCTTCAAGCTCATAGTTGTCTTTAGAATTTAGGAACTTGATTATTTCAGAAGCAATTTCTGGCATGTCCTCAAGCTATTTAGAAATAATTTCAACAGCTTCCTAAGCTTTCTCCAACAAGTCTTTTTGATCAAAGATTATCTTGATATAGGGCCAGATATCCTTGACTGATTCAGTAATTTATTCCCATAGAATCTCCTTTTCCAAACCTATTTTGTTTCCAAGGTAAGACTCTTTGATTTCCTTCTGCAAAACTTCAATTTGACTTTTTGTCCTCTACAACTCAGTTGCATGTGAACTGTCTGCAATTTCCTTCATATGTTTTAATTCCTTCAATTCATCCTACAAATTCTTCATTTCAACTGTCTAAATGGACAGATTCTGAACATCTCCTGCAAGTTGTTTAGCTCCTTCTGTTGTACCTGTAGTTGATGTTGTTCATGAAGTAGAAACTCTGGTTATTGATATTGTTGAAAGATGAACTACATCCATTGGAATTTGAGTCCTCTTGACAACTTCCTCTTTCTCTTTGCCCAATTTTTCCATTTTCTCCTCCATCTATTTTATTTGCAAATTTTGTTCCATGATGAGTTTCATCATGTCAGATTTCTAAGTCTCGATTTATTCAATCTCCTTGGTCATTGGGTCCTCAAACGCTGGCAGTTTGAGTTGCTTCCTTAATGCTAAGAGCTTAGCATTTTTCTTCTTAACAAGTTCTTCTACTGCATTTATGATTGAGGGATCATATCCCATCCTTAGCACTAGATCTTCCAAGGATTTGAACTTGGTGTCCTTTACCAGTCTCTCCAAGTCCATCAAATGTTGTTTTTTGAGACTCATTTGTTGCTCCAACAATCACAGAGATCCTATCTCTCTTCTTTCTATGCACAATCCTAAAGCCCTGGCTTGATGCTTTAGTTTTAGGGGATGACTGTTCTTCCCTTCCTCTTTTAGTTGTATTTTCCTATGCAAGTGGAGCTTGCACATTTGAAGTAGAAATTGCCTGCTCTTCAACTTCTTGAAGGGCGTTATCTTTCCATTCCAACTGATTTTTATATTTCTTTATTTCAATTCTAGTTGTGTGGTGATATGCAATAAACTTATTTTCAACCCTAAGTTTAGAAATCACTCCCATTGGGCCATAATACCAAGTGAAACTGAGACCAAACTTCATTTCCTTTAATAACCTATCTGCTTCTTCTCCTACTACTCTATTGTTGCAGATGAATGGACCAACCTGAGCCTTTAGCTTGAATTGTGATTTCTTCTTTGCTGTCACAAAGTGTACTTCATCTGCATTTAACCTTTGCCTAATATATTCTAGTGCAAATATTCTGATGGGGAGGTACTTGGGAAGTTTGTAGGGTGGAAGCTCACAACTATAAGCCCTGGTTTCTATATAGTTTTGGTAAAGATACCAATATCCTATTGTGGCTTGATCAACTAGCTGCAACACTTTCACAATTTCAACGCTGATTCTTGGCACTGGAGTGCTACTCATAAGACTAATAGCTGGATGAATAAACAATTCTATGAACTATTTATATGTAAATTCTTGTTTCTCCTTCATTCCCATTGAAGTCCAAAATATCACTGATTGTTGGTTGCCTTCCTCATCTATCTTCTGTAAGGTAAATGGAAACTTGTCTCCCTAAAAGTATATAGAAAGGTATACAAGTACTGAAGCATACTTGAATACTTCCTCAGTGTTAAACTGGACAAATTGCTCATGTATGGTTTCATCTGGGAATTGGATAAAGTTTAGAGAACAATGGGTTTGGATAACATAAAATATTGACAAGAAACCTAGGATGGCTTCATTAACATATTGATTAGAATTGTAACCAAGCAGATAGGACAAAATAGTGGTGATTTTCTTCGTTCTGTCAGGGAACATGGATGAATCATAGGGAGGGTTTGTTTTAGGCAGAGGACTATCTATAGCTAGGAAAAGTTCAAAAGTCTGGGATCTTTTAGTAAAGTCTAGCTTTTGATAATCTTCTATCAAGCTTTCATGAGAAAAAGGATGAGGTTGTGTAATATTTAGGGCTTGCAACATCTTTTCAATGGACTCAGCATTGATGAAACAGAGAATTTCTCCTATGGGTGAAATGATTGCTCTTTGAGTGGGATCATAGGACTCATGGCATTTCTTGAAAAATTCAGGTGTTCTATGTATCTAGTGGGGAATGTGGGAGTCCCACAGTCCTATTTCATATGTCTGATCAATTAATTGATCCTCCATCCAGTAATAAATTTCATATAAATCAAATTGAGAGGAAGATTCAATGATTTTACAATCTCCGTTGACCAGGGGAGTATGGTGGAAGTCAACTTGTGGATGAATAAGAGTATTTAGGATTTCTACAATTTCTTTTCCCTTAAGAGGCATCTTATCAAATTAACTGCAGACTGAAAGTGATGGAAATGGAAAAAATCAGTCTGAAACTAAGTGATAACAGTAAAAACAGTATGACTAAAAAGAGAAAAGTGGACCTGGATGTCGACTTTCTTCTGAACAGGACAAAGTAACTACTTAAGTGTTGAATGGTCGTCAAGTTGTAAGGAGGAAATCTTCAATGATCAATTTAGTTACAGAAATGCATTGTGTAACAGTTTTCATGAAGGAAAAGGGCTTATAATGGAAAAATGGAACGGGATTGTTTAATGAACGGCTAAATCTTCATTAATTATCCAACAGGATTAATATATGGATCTATGGGGCATAAATTCGCGGGAGTGAAAATTAAATGAATAACAGATAGGCGGTAGTTGATTGGATGGAGGAAGTGACATGGAGTGAATGTGGACAATGACATTGGAGTGCCGGTAAACGGTCAAATGTAAACCGCGTTCAGGAGCAACTTCAGGTGGTAATTTGTTTCAAGATTTTAAGTCCTGAAAGACTAGAATGAGGGAAAAGTTATTTAAGAGGGTGGATTCCAAAACTGACCGCTTCGGACCCCCCCATCGACAAAGTTCAGATGGAAAATGAGGGCTAAGGAGTGATGTGGGCCATCGGATCTCAGGGGAGTGTGTGAGATGTAAGGTGAGATGAAAGGGATTTAACGATGGAGGAGGAAAGTGATAGTGGGGTCAAGATTTATGGCAGATGTGACAATTATGGGTTGTGGGCAGGTGAATGAATGAAGTTAGGATATTTGTAAAATTACATTGGTACTTAGAGTTATGGTTAAGTAAAGCCCATACCATATGCACATCTTTGCAATGTTATAACTTAGGATAAAATATTTTCATGCTCCAATTGTCTTTCATTTATCTACCTACCCTTATCTTTCCTAACTTTTTATCACTTAGTTCTTTGAGTGCATTTAGACTAGGAACTCAATATTTTCCTTTTAATGACTAATCTACTTCTATCCCTTATTTCCTCCATTGGCTCAGATTAAACTATTGGGCCAATTTTATTTACTACCCATTGACAAAAAATTTAAATCGAATCCAATCATGATTAAACTGTACAATTGGATTGTATGAAGTAGTGTGGCATTTGAACAATCTGCACACAACCTTTCTTTGCAAAAATAAAATTGACTAAGAATAGTTGCATTTGGATTTGCAATGCTTTCAGAGTTTATTATTTTTGCTTTTCTTTCTAGCCTAACATTTTATTTTTGCCTTCATTTTTTTAGGGCATCTATTCTAGCATTTTATTTGATATGGACTCATTCATAAAAATATCCCTAACATTTTTTATTTAATATTATTTTTTGTCCATATCCTAACTTAACATTTTCTGAAATATATTTTCATTTATTTGACTAATTGATACTAACTTACCAAAACCAAAAAATGCTACAACATCGGCTCCAACTGGGGACTACTTTCTCCTGTAGAATGCAGAGAACCTGCAGATCCATGTGCCTTCTCCTCGAGCTATGGAGTCTTTGCTGTGAAAACTCACACTGACAGCTTGAAAAGTAAAATAAACCAGAGTTTTTACAATGGTAGTAATGAAATCTACTTCAACTTCTTAGTACTGAATATAATGTTTCAGAAACTTTCCATTAACAGGATAAGTGGAATGTAGTCCCTCAAGATTTTATAGCACAAAAGTATTGTTTCCCTTTACTTCAGAAATAGCTAAAGGTCCAAACCACAGGTTATCAAACTTGCCATGTTTTCCATTATCTTATCTTTTGGAATCCCATCTTAGAACTAGATCGCCCTCCTTGAAGTCCCTTTCCCTTGCTCTTCTGTCAAACAAAATCTTCATTTTATTCTGATATTTTTTCAATTTGTAATGATATTCATCTCTATTTTCATTTAGTTCAATAATCTGATTTATTATCCTTGAAAAATCATCAGGTTCATCAGTTGAATCCTGCAGGAATTTTAAAACAGGGAAGACCAAGTTGGTAGGGAAGATTGCAACTTTCCCATAGACTAACTGAAAAGGATATTTTCTAGTAGATCTCTTTGGAGTAATCCTATTTGCCCTCACTGCATAAATTAGATGAGAGTCCCAGCTCTTTTTATGATCTTCTAAAGTCTTTTTGATCACCTTTACCATACTTTTATTTTAGGATTCTGCAAGACCATTATCTTGAGGGTAATATGGAGTTGAATGATGTAACATAATCTGATATTTCTGGAAAAAATCAATCATTTTAACACTTGAAAATGATGTTGTGTTATTAGTAATAATTTGTGTTGGGCAACCAAACCTCGATAAGATGTTTTCTTCAATGAATTTGATTACTACTGAATCAGTAGAATTTCTTACTGGAATTTCTTCACACATTTAGTGAAGTATTCTGTTGTAGTGAGGATCCATATATGTTGATTACTTGAAGTAGGATGAATCTCTCCAATAAAATCTAATCCCCATTGGAGAAAAGGTGTTGAGACTATTGTTGGGATCAGTGGAAGAGCTGCTAATTTTTGCTTACCAGCAAAAATCTGATAGGGGACACAACTTCTGACCTTTGCTCCTACTTGTAAGAACAATGTGGGCCAATAAAATCCTACCCTTAATATCTTATATGTTGTTGCTCTCAAACTATAATGTCCTCCACAAAATCCTATGTGAAACTGGTCAATGATTCCTTTGGCCTCTGATTCTGTTAAACATAATAACAAAATATTTAGTGTGTCTTTCCAGTATAGGTTTTCATTTATGATACAGTATTTGACTACCTTCAATTTGAGAGCTTTACATTGACTTTTGGAAAATGATGCTGGACATTCAAAATGGATCAAGAAATTTACAATATCTTGATACCAATTTGAAGAAAGAAATTTCTCATCAATGTGTAGAGAGATGGTCTGATCTAAAGGTAAATGTTCTTGTGGATTCCTTTCTTCAGGTTGGTGAGGAGGTTATTGTGGATTCTCTTCATTCAAAATTTGGGAAGGTTCTTGTGGATTCTCCCCTTCTGCATTAATAGAAGGTTCTTGTGGATTCTCCCTTCTTGAACTTTAAGGAGGTTCTTATGGATTTTCCCCTTGTATTTCCAAAATAGAGTTGATGTCAAGCACTTTACAGTTGGATTCAGCTAGGAGCTTAGCTAATCCTTGACCCTTGACTAGATTTGTGGTTTTGATATTTATATCAAACTCGAGTATTTGAGTGATCCATCTACCTCTCTTCCCATCTGTGTCTGTTTGTGTTAAAGCAATCTTTACAGCATTGTTAGGAACATAAACAATAATAGGTGAATGTAGGACATACATTCTAAATGATTTCAGAGCTTGTGTAAGGGCATAGGCTTGCTTCTCAATTATGTCATACTTAAGCTCGGCATCTCTCATAACCTTACTGAAAAAGGCTATAGGTTGGTCATGGGAATCTTCATTCTTTTGTAATAAACTAGCAGCAAGGGTTGTTTCAGAGGCAAAGGAAAATATACTCAATGGCTTGCTATAATCAGGACTAGCCAAGGTTGGGGCTTTAGAGATATCTTTCTTGATTTGGTCAAATGCATACCTAGAAGAGATAATCCATTTAACTTCATGATCCTTTCAAAGCATATCAGTTTCTTTCACAATTTCAGCATAATTTGGGATGAACCTCCTTAAAAAATTAATCTTGCCTAGAAAATCTTGGATCTCCTTCTTATTTCTAGGTAATGACAATGTTTTTATTGCAAAAACAAATTTGGGATCAATCACCACTCCTTTTGAGATTATATGGCCAAGCATCTTTCCTTCTTTGATAGAAAAAGAGACTTTTTAGGATTGAGGGATATTCCAAATTTCTTACACCTGTCAAAAAACTTCATCAAGTGCTTTAGATGTTTCTGATCAGAATTAGAAAAAATAGTTATGTCATTAAGATAGATGACTACAAATTTGTTTACCAATCCCACAAAATTATGTCCATAGCTCTCTGAAAAGTTCCTCTAGCATTGGACAAGCCAAAGGGAATTCTAGAGTACATAAATGTACCCCAGGGTGTAGTAAAAGTTGTCTTCTCTCTGTCTATTGGATCAACATTTATCTGATTGTAATATAAAAAACCATCAAGCATGGGAAGTCTTTTTGCTTCTGAAACCATCTGAAGTAACTGATCCATTTTGGGTAAAGGGTAATTATCCTTTAATGATGCTTTATGAAAATTCCTAAAGTCCACACGAAGTCTGATTTCCCCATTCTTCTTTTTGACAGGAACTAAATTAGCTACCCAATTAGAGTATCTAAGAGGGAGAATAATTTGGGCATCTAGTATTTTCTTAATTTCTTTTTCTACAATTGGTAGAAGTGCTGGATTAATCCTCCTAAATTTTTGTTAACAATGTTTTGCTTCTGGTTTTAAAGAAATCTTATGTTGTATCATTGATGTATCATAAGTTTTTAGATCAGCATAGGTCCATGCAAAAACATCCTTGTATTTTTCAAATAACTTTAGGTATTGAGCTTTAATTTCGGGATCTAAGGATGCACAGGTTTTGAGGCTTCTAATGTCATCAGTTGTTCCAATGTTTACCTCCTCTATGTCATCATGTGGAGAGATTGACTGTGGGTTTGTAAGGTGTTGTGGTCACCAACAACCCCCCCTCTTTTGTTTGGTATTAGCAACAACACCGAGCAAATGGGGGACCCTTAGTAAAAAATTCATCAAATTCCCCTTGAATATTTTTGTTTTTCCTTAGAATCTTATCGCAGCAAAGCAAAGGAAATGCTTCTTTTTATAAGCGTATCAAACCACGAAGAAGCGATGCTAAAATCATCGCATCGCATTTACCATAAGCGCTCTTAATAGGAGAGGCTTAAGAAATCCCCGAGGGCCGATGTGCGACGTCGCATATCACAGCAGCCACATAGAGTAAGACACAATGACTAATATCCGCGATGTGCAATTTGCGATTTGCGATCTCTGATCCACAATCTGCGATCTGCGATGATCCGATATTGCGATACCACAATGCTGTAATACAAATCTGCGATCTGCGACGAAACGCGAAATCTTTCTCAGCACAACATTCAAGGGAAAGTTGTCCTTTAATCAGAATTAGGCGCGCGCCTGTAAAAAGAAATTAATGATCGTACGAATGGCTACTTTTCGTTTTCGAAGAGTCAGTTCACTTTGAATGTCATGATTATACACACGCAAGATCTGAAGCTTTCATATCAAACTTTATTTTTCATTTACTCTTTTCCTTTACGCAAACTATAAAACAGGAGATAAAATGGAGTAATTTTTCTTTTGCAGGAAACATCTAAGGAAAAGAGGAAAGCGTCGATGCTCAGAGGCCACAGAAGAGACTTCTTCAGAAGCAAGAACCACATATGATAGGACTACAAAGATACCTGAAGCTTACACGACAGAAAAGCCCGGAATGAAGAACAAAGGCAGTTTCCAATCCAGAGAATTGCTCGGAAAGTAAAGTCTTCTGACTCATCAAGTCATTCATGAAGACAGAAAACCAAAATAGCAAAAGAAGATCCAATTTGAGAAAAATTTGAGTTATTACCAAGTATACATTCAGTCAGCGGGAGATTCTCTAAAATATCTGATAGTTTATCAAAAAAGTGGTGCTGACCCTTGTTACTTCTATTTTTATAACACGCACAAAGGGAAAGGCAACCAACTGACTCCTCTCAGACGAATGCTGCACACTCAGAGCACTAAGGAGCAAATACAAAAATAGTTCAAAGTTAGATTTAATTTTAGAAATAATTTGCTTTATCAAAGGGACGGTCATTTGAAAACCGGATCCCAAATTTATGTAATCAAGTTAATTAGTTAGCAGTATTTAAACCCTTCTCATGCATTTAGAGAAGGGTTCGGAGATTTGTCAAAAACTCATCCTCAGAACATGCACTTTTGCGCCCTCAGAGGTGGTTTTGATGAATGGATGGATCAAGGTTTATTAATGTTTGTGTCTGATATCCGCTACTGATGTTGCACTTCTGTACTCTTAGTAGATGTTTGAACAAGGAAAGATAAATCATTGTTTCTTGAAGCTTATGAGTGGAACCAGTCATAAATGGTACTTTTATCTCTTGACTATTTCTGCTTATGTTCTTTAAGTGATTTATAGTTCAGTTGTTTACATGTCATTATATGAATGTATGGGTTATCATTTGGCACTTTTGTACGGTGGATTCATATTGTTTGTATCTGACATATAAGTAACTTATTATGCGATATGCTGCTCATAATTGTTTTGCCTAACTTCTTATGCAAAATAGTTTATCTTTAA
>APFE031680112.1:0-15389 GCA_000404065.3 Pinus taeda | reverse complement strand
AGATTTTCATTTGAAGTAGTATTGCATAAGTTCTAGGATTGTTGAAGATTTAAATGGACTTCCTTTAACAATTTAATATGGGTATAATGAAAGGAATTCATTGTTTGGCACATTCGCTCCATAGGCATGCTAAACTTTTTGTATTGCCACTAAATAAAAGAAGTTGTGGCAATGTAACAAAGTATTGTCTTGAAAATGATTGCTTCTTGCCTCTCATGAATCAAAATAAAACAATGAAAACTAAATTATCATATCCAATTTGATTCCATTCTTAGATGTGAAATATCCATCCAAATGAAATGGCTTTCAAAATTTTGGCAAAGTGGCTACTCCTTTAACCTAGCACCTAAGTCAAAGTCAAATTGAATTCATTGTGTGCAATGCAACCTTGTGGGGATTACATCTTGATGCACTAACAAAAATAAAAAGTTAAAAGAAAAACGCTAGCATCTGGTGTTGTTGCTTATACTTATGCCTAGATGATGTCCCTTGTAATGTTCTTTGTAAGGGGAAATCATTGTTCCACACTAGTGAGTCCCATCTACCATCTATGTAGCCTTCATTACCTTCAATGGTTTTGTAGGATCACCTCCCAACTCAATTTATGCTCTCATTGAATGAATCTCTTCATGAGCATTGTAAGAGTTTGATCTTCTCTTTTGTATAATCTGGAAATGAATTGATCCTCACTTTCAAGTAATCATACTCTCTCTCCACCCTCCTATGCTCCACAAAACTTGGTTTCACTTTGTTTTATATGAAGTCATGTTTTAAGTTGAAATAGCTCTTGGGATTGAGAGACACTATGCTACGCTTTCTGTAGAAAGGCATTGAGATTATGCAAAATATTGGGGATTTGGTCGAGAACACATGATACGACAAACCAAATCTCACATACCATTCACAATCCCCATAGCCACATTCCATCATTATTGACTTCTATCAAATTAGTGCTTGTTGACATTAACCAATTACATGCAAATCACTTGACGATCATTAGAAAATATAATGAAGGTTATGGTTGTTAATTACATGTTTTTATCCATTGCAAAAGTATTGAGGTGCTCTATTGGGTGATGTTAAATGGTTTACACACTTTGTCATTACAAAATATCATGAAGGTTATGGCTATTAATTACATGTTTCTATCCATTGCAAAAGTATTAAGGTGCTCTATTGGGTGATGTTAAATAGTTTACACACTTTTTTTGTATAGGCGAATTGAAGGTAGATTGTATTGAATACGTATATTAACACATATCCATTTAAACCTGTATGAAATGTATGTCTGGGTTGTTAATCTCGACTATGTATTTTGACAACATAGAAATGGTTCACATATGAAACCTGAATATGAATGCTTGGGCTTCACAATATTAATGTTTTTATCAAACTCATATTTGGATGGGTTAAATGACAAGCAACTTGTTGCATTTGGAATTGTTGTTTTTTATTCATGATATTGCACTTTTTTATTGTTATTTCAGTAACTCATACCTCTTAATACGCAGAGAAAATTTCAAACCATTAATGAAAGATCCAAAAATAAATGTGTTAAAGGCCCTCTTGCCTAATGCAGAGAATTTATAGCATATTTTTATTTAGACTGGGTGAAACATTACATTGGTCCATTTGATGCAGTGGCAAAGAATCGCAAATATCAGCCCCATGAGGCACCCTTTCATGAAGAGCTTCCTATGCTACCTGTGCCCAACTTTTACTAAACTCTCAAAGATATTGTATTTGAGGCTGCAAAGAATAAAGGAGGATTAAGTTGGTCCATTCACCATTCAAGCCCCATGAGGCACCCTTTCATGAAGAGCTTCCTATGCTACCTGTGCCCAACTTTTACTAAACTCTCAAAGATATTGTATTTGAGGCTACAAAGAATAAAGGAGGATTAAGTTGGTCCATTCACCATCCAACACACATATTTGGCTTCTCTCCTTGCAACTTGATGAATGTTTTAGGCATAATGTGTGTTTACACTACAAGATACAAACATGAGGGGTTGTCCTTCAAATGAGGGGTTGCCCTTCAAGTACCCGGGGAACAATATTTCATGTAATAATTTATAGATGCATTTGATAAAAAATTGATTGTAGAACAGGAAATTTGGGCTCCCACATATTCTTATCTAAAGAAGGCTCCCACATATCCTTATCTAAAGAATGAGCCCTTTGATTATGCTAATGGAGACGTGTATAAATGGAAACACATAATACTAGCAAAAAAATTGATCTAGAACCATTACCATATGAGGGTGAAGATGAGGGTGAAGGGTTTGGTTTGGCTAAGGCAATGAATGATAAAGGTCTCGTATGGGATGAAATTTTTAATGAATGGTCTTAGATTAAGCACTTCGGAACGAGGTTGTGCATGCCTCTGTTTTGACTATATTGTTTGGTTGTAATACATTTAATATCAATATTTATTTTTCATTCAAATTTGGCTATAGTTAGATCACATAACATATCACATTTTATTTCATGTATGTTCTTCTTTGATATGCGCTACTATTTGAGTAGATTGTTTGGTTGTATTACAATTAACATTAAGATTTATTTTTCATCAAATTCGGCTATAGTTAGATCACATAACATATCACATTTTATAGGTGTTTCCTTTGCAACAATTTGTGCAAATGCTAGTTTATTGTAGATTACAACTTAATGAAATGGTTAAAGCTAAATATGGTCAAAAATATTTTTCTATGATTCACAAGCTTCCAAAAAGTGTTGGTTTAAAATGAGACAAAATGTATTTAAAATTAATAAAATGATAAATATAAAATATTAATATTGAACCAAGTTGAAAATGTATAGTTTTCTTGATTTATGTAATATGGTGAAGTCTAATTGTTATAAGTTATTTTTTTTATTGAAATTTACAAATATAATTGTTAATTTTGGACTTGTCTTTAGTGTAATTTTTCCAAACTTGATTTGCCTTATTTAAATTGGTTTTCATACTGTATAGGGATTCAACACAGTAAAAAACCCCTAAGGCATTTCCATTGTGCACGGGTTATCTATCAAACATGTGACTTCAATAAATTTGTGCCGGATTTTAGAGAAATTAGACCGGAAAAAAACCACCAAAAAATCTTCCAACGGATTCAACGCAGTAAAAAACCACTAGAAAATCTTCCAACGGATTCAACGCAGTAAAAAACCCCTAAGGCATTTCCATTGTGCACAGGTTATCTATCAAACATGTGACTTCAATAAATTTGTGCCGGATTTTAAAGAAATTAGACCGGAAAAAAACCACCCGAAAATATTCCAAAAAGTCACAGTAAAGACAACTCGGTAATTTTTCGTTTTTTAAAATACACAAAGGCATTTAGAGCCAAAAAAACTATGAATGCAATCAATATATTTTTAAATTTAAGAACTCAATCTTGGAATTCGAACAACATTTTTTAACAAAACTTAAAGAAAAATATGCATAAGAAAGACAAAATCTTTGAATGTTCAAACTACCCTTTATAAAGGGAAAGCAAAGACGCATCCCAAAAAAAGAGAAAAAATAAAAAAGAGGTGAAAATATATCTCCAAAAAAAATTGAAAAACTAAATGGGAAATGTTATTCCAACTTAAAAGATCAAAATGAATAAAGTAAAAAACAATAGAGATCCATGATTGAGATATAATTATTACCACAATTCCTCTCTTTGAATTCATGTGATTTTTGTGAATAGGGAGATTACTTGTCACCAATTCCTCATGCTATCTATCTTATGAAATATGGTGCAAACACTCATCGCATTTTTTTTTTAGATTTCAACTATATTAAAATAAATTAAAACATTGAAATATTTATTTATAATTATTATTAATATTAATATATAATTATTATTTTAACATTAAGGTCTAAGATGTTTTTTTTCCAATTTATAGATATATGAATATGTTTGTATGAAATAACTTATTAAATCTTTTTTTATAAAAAATAATAAATAAATTTAACTTTAGTTTAAAAATATTTATTTATCAAAATATATAATTTGGTGTAGAAATTAATTACTTCTATATGTGTTTTCTCTAGGGTTGGGGTGGGAAGGCATTTTTGTCAACTTTTTAGCCGAATGGAAGATATTAAATGTCTTCTCTAGTCCTATATAAAATACATGTGTTACTATACTAGAGAATAATATCGAGGAATCCTGTTCTCCATAGGTGATGCCTACTCTTTGCCCCTCTCCATGCAATGAAGTACTAGCAAATGGCTCTCAGAAAGTAGAAAAAGCAATTGGCTCTGAGAAAGTGCATGGATTTATATGCATTACTTCCTCTACTTCTGCATCCCATTCATATGTCTCTCTTCGTGAGAAGAAATATAATAAGTGTGACCATCACTAGCATGAGCACCACAACCACCACCTTTATTGTACACACTCTCATTCTCATAACTGCATTCATATTCACACCTCTACCATACCCTGAACTATTGAAATCACTCACCCTCTCTTTCAATTTCACTCTCATTCTCTCCACCATCTAGATGAGTGATATGTACATCCAATAAATCTTTTGTTGATCTCTATGTCATCCAGGAAACTTATGTAACTCAAACAACTCTATTCTTTATAGAAGATGTTAATTACTCTTAGTGATGATATTTATACATCTTAGATATTTAGTAAAATAATGTGTATAACCCAGAAAGCAACTTTACAAAAACATCGCAACAAAAAAACCACGAAAAACATGACATCACAACCAGAAAACCAATTTTTTATTTCTTTAACTCGAAACCCATAGAAATTCATAAGTATACACACTTACATCAATAGTATACACACTTACATCAGTGCATCCAATAAGTAGTTTTCACTCATTCAACTATATTTTTCTTAAATTTAACTATTTTTTACGATGACATCTTTACTAATAGTGAGTATGGTCACTAAGTAGATCTCGATTTCACTGAAATCTACAAATCCAAATAGTTGTGATGCAAGAGCATTCAGGTAAGGGAGGTCATGGCTGGAGTATTTGTCTTCGTAGACCGAAAGGAGTTTCAGTTAGTTTTTCTTTAAGTTCCATTTAAATTTCTAGTTAACAACATTTATAACTTTACACTAAGTTGAAGGTTGTCCCAACCCACTCTTTATTCTTATTTATTGTTCTTTTTATTTTTAATTTATTGTTTCAGTTAACTTTAAAATACAGACAAAGATGAACAGTTATCAATGAATAACTAAAATGTAACTGCTGATAGTTTAAATGACTGTACAGTGATCTTTAGGAAGGAAGGAAAAAGCCACTATAATGATCCATCATAGTATTGAATAAAAAGAAGCACACAATCATTTCGAGAAGCAAGAAAATCTGAGTCCATATATTGCAGCCTAAAGTTTTTTTTTTCCTCCAAACTTAATTAATTAAGTTCATCTACCCGTTTGATAATAGTGACAGAGAGCAAGAAATTATCACAAAGGCAAGAAGAAAATGCAGTCGAGTTCCATAAATCAACAGCGAGGGTTTGCAGAATAGTCAAGTAAATTACTAACAAAGAAAGAAAAAAACATGTACAGGTACCAAAAAACTTGTATCATTCACATATTTTCTTTTTAAAATCTTTGTGTTTATTTACAGTCCAAGATAAAAATATAAAGTCACACACAAGCTACGGGACCGAACAATGAAACAAAGGCCATCCATAACAGTGTCGAAAATAACTACGAGTTCATAAGTTAACCACAGAGCCGACATAATTACAATTTCGTAAGTCAACAGCCCGGAGGCATAAATACACCAAACCATGAAATGGTGAGACCGAAGCCAAAACCCTTGACAATAGACCAAGTAAAGACTGCAAACACAAAACACTTCGAAATAGACAGAAAGAGAAACGTCGAGGCACAACGCTACCTGATATAACAACGTAGGTTTCAGGGCAAGAGACCAACGGCCAGTGAGCCCAATCATTCACCTGCAGTGGCCATCAAACAAGGCCATAAGTATCCAAGAAATAGAACCATAAAAAGAAATTGAAAACAAGGACGAGGGTTTAACGAGGGCTCACTTACCAGAGGAGCCGAACCTTTGCAAATGAAGGAAGGAAGCCACGGATCAAGGTCTGAGTCGCCAGAGCACCCACTTCTCACAAGGAGTGAGAAGAATTAGTAATAGTAGCAAATGAAGCAGGACCCAATAGTAGAGACCTCACCGAGACAGAGCAGCAGAGCACCATAACAACAATAAAATGACAAAGGTTATGGTTTCTTTGGCATAGTGAAGAGGTGGGAGAAGCGAAGCCCATAGACAGGACAATGGTCCTCACAACTCTAACTCACCAGTATCGGGCCATAAAACCAATCAGCCATAAAAATCATGCACGCAATCACACATTAATTATATGCCATAAGTGATGAGGGCTAGTCCCATCAATTTTGGTATCAAAGCAGGTTAAGGTTATTTTTTTTTTTTTACAAAATGGAAGGAAGGAGGTTATGGTAGAGCTATTCAAAGAGTAGTAGATGAAGGATTGAGAGAAGATATTAGAATCCTAAGTGCCCATTTGGAAACAGTAGAAGTAGGAAGGAGAAGGGATCTGGAAGGAGGAGACGACTATGAGGAAGAAGCTACAATTACGATAGATGGATGAGATGAGGAAGGACCTAAAATCAAATTGTTAAGGTCAGTTTTATTGGTTAGCAGTAAACCAAAGCCTGGGATTTCAAACTATGATGGTAGTTTGTCCACAGAAGTGTTGTTGGACTGGATCAGTGAGTTAGATAAATACTTTGAATGTGAGGAGATCAGCAAAGATAGAAAAGTTAAATTCACTACCACCAAGTTGAAATGACATGTGGCCTTATGGTGGGATAGTGTCCAAGCAGAGAGGAGAAGATCAAATAAGCCACCCATTAAAAAGTGGACCACAATGGTCACCAAAATGAAGGGTAAGTTTTTGTCCAAATATTACCAGATTGCTCTATATCGGCAGGTGCAGAATTTGAAACAGAGAGGAATGACTGTGAAATAATATACCAAAGAATTTTATTGAGTGAATTTGACAACACGTTACGTTGAAGACGCCGCAAGAAAAACAACGAGGTTTGTAAATGGCCTAAGGTTGGAGATATTGGATGAGATAAGTATTCTTTCTCCAAAAACCATAGAGGAAGCATACCAGAGTGCCTTGAAGGCATAAGAAAACATCACTAGGAAGCAGAAAGCCAGAAGAGGACGTGGATCTGGTAGAGGGAAAGGACAATCCTTTGGCAGAGGTAGGATTGGCAACAATAGTGAAGAAGGCAGAAGTTCAAAGACCTTAGGGACAATAGAAAAGGAAGGTAGCATTAGGGGAGGAAGGCCATACCAGTGAGGAAGGGGTAATGGCAGAGGTAGAGGAGCTTCCTACCAGTGTTACAAGTGCCACAAGTGGGGACACATGTCCTTTGAGTGTCTTGAAGGTGAACAGGTTGGACAAAGAGCAGCATATGCTGCTGAAACAGAGGAAGGAGAGGAACCACCCCAAGAGGTAGATAATGTACCGAAGACAATAGAGGCCTTAGTCTTAAATAAGGTACTCTTGAAGTCAGTAAAGGAGACAGCTGACCAAACCCAAAGAAAGGCATTATTTTGGACTGTGTGTAAGTCACATGGAAAATGCTGCAAATTGATTATAGATAGTGGAAGCACTGATAATTTGGTTGCTACAGAGATGGTGGAGAAATTGGGTTTGAAAATCTTAAAGCACCCAACTCCCTATAAGGTGTCTTGGTTACAGAAAGGGCATCAACTGCTGGTTGACAAGCAATGTGAGGTGGGATTCCATATTGGCAAGTATAGGGACAAGGTAAATTTTAATATCATGCCTATGGACGTGTGTCATATTATGCTAGGTAGACCATGCAAGTATGACCGAAAAGTTGTTCATGACGGAAATAAAAACTACTACAATTTTGTCAAGGATGGGATTAAGCATACACTAGTACCCATCAAGGAAGAATAAACATTAGAGAATAGTGGGACAAAAGCTCTGCTGATGGGGGCGAAAGAATTTTTTAAATAGATTGAAGATAATGAGATAAAGTATGTCATTATAAGGAGACCAAGAGCAGTGCTATTGCATACAAATTTTTGACTTACCTGAAGAAATTTAGGATTTGTTACAGGAATTTATCGACATTGTGGTGGATGATTTACCGGATAAGTTACCACCAAAGCGAAGTATTAGTCATCACATAGATTTGATCCTCAGAGCTATATTACCAAACAAAGCTGCTTACCGGATGAGCCCTAAGGATAACAAAGAGATCAGGAAGTAGGTACAGGAATTGTTGGACAAACGATTGATATGGGAAAGTTTAAGTCTGTGTGCAGTTCTAACAATTTTAGCTCCCAAGAAAGGAGGCGAGTGGCGGATGTGTACTGATTCAAGAGAAATAAATAAAATTACTATCAGGTACAGGTTTCCATTTCCACGAATGGATGACATGATGGACTACTTGAGTGGAGCAGCATATTTTTCGAAAATAGATCTAAAGAATAGATACCACCATATTAGAATAAGAGAAGGGGACAAATGGAAAATAGCTTTCAAAACCAATGAAGGTTTGTATGAATGGTTGGTGATGCCATTTGGGTTGAGTGACACCCCTATCACTTTCACGCGCCTAACGAACGAGATGTTGAAGGAGTTTATTGGAAAATTCATCATTATATATCTTGACGATACACTGATTTTTAGTAAGACCAAGGAAGAACATTTTCGACACATTAGATATGTTTTGGAGAAGTTATAGCAAAATAAGTTGTTGATAAAATTAAAAAAATGTTCTTTCTTTTAGAACAAAATAGTGTATTTGGGTTTTGTGATTTCGTAAAGTGAGCTAAAAATGGACCCAGAAAAACTTGCGGCCATAATCAGCTGGCCATCCCCTAAGAATCTGTTCGAAGTTCGAAGTTTTCACAGGTTGGCAAGTTTCTATCGCAATTTTATAAAGAATTTTAGTGGAATCTACGCAACCATGTTGGATACCATCAGAAGGGCAGGTCAGCCTTTCCATTGGACCGAAGTTGTAGAGAAACGTTTCCAGATATTGAAGAAGAAGATTACTGAAAGGCTAATTTTCAGATTGCCTGATTTTAACAGACTTTTCAAAGTTCGTTGTGATGCTAGTGGTACAGCCATTGGAGTCATACTCAGCCAGGAAGACAATCCAATAGCTTACTTCAGTGAAACATTAAATGAAGGTAGGCAAAAATACACGTCTTACGAAAAGGAGTTTTATGTCGTCGTCCAAGCATTGAAGAATTGGAGATATTATTTGTTTGGTAATGAGTTTGTCTTTTTTTCTAATAATTCTGTATTATAGTATGTTATGCAGCAAAATAAGTTGAATCAGAAACATGCAAAATGGGTTGAGTACTTACAGAGTTTTACATTTGTATTGAAGAATATCAGTGGTCAAACCAACAAGGTAATAGATGCACTAAGCAGAAGAGTTTTACTCTTATAGGAGAGCACAATACAAGTGTTGGGTTTTGAACACCTGAAGGACTTGTATCAAACCGATGCAGATTGTAAGGAGGCTTATGAAGCATGCCAAAATACCTTGTTGAGGAATAATAGTCCATCATTGGACTATAACTTACAGGAGGAGCTTCTATTCAACGGAGGACAATTGTGTATTCCAGAATGTTTGATGAGGGATAACATAATCTAAGAAAAACATAGTGGAGGTCTAGCTGGACATTTTAACATTGATAAGACCTTGGATAAGCTCAGTCATTTTAACTATTGGCTGAAGATGTGAAGAGACATGCAACGATATGTAACCAGGTGTAAAGTGTGTCAGTTGGCGAAAGGGCATAATCAAAACATGGGATTATATACACCCTTGCCTATTCCAAACAGACCATGGGACTCAGTCAGTCTGGACTTTGTCCTGGGCCTACCAGAAACATACCAGGATTTTGACTCCATCATGATGGTGGTGGACCATTTCTCCAAGATGGCACACTTCATCCCTCACAGGAAAACCAGTGATGCCACCCATGTAGCACACTTTCTTTTCACTGAAATTGTCAGACTTTTTTCACTGAAATTGTCAGACTGCATGGCTTACCCAAGTCCATTGTTTCCGACAAGGATGTGAAATTCACAGGACATTTCTGGTGCACCTTGTGGAAAAATCTAGACACAAAGTTAAACTTCAACTCCGCTTATCACCCAGAGACCAATGAGAAGATGAAGGTGGTGAACAAGAGTTTAGGAAACCTACTATGAAGTCTAGTTGTGGAAAATTCATAGATGTGGGATCATGTACTTTCCCAAGTGCAATTTTCTTACAACGATTCACCAAATCGAGGCACAGGAAGTAGTTCTTTCCAGATCTTGTATGGAATGCATCCTCGAGGAGTGCATGAGTTACGAGATTTGGGACAAATAGAAAGGAGTGTTAATGGGTAAGATTTTGCAAGAGCAATTAACGACCTACATGAGTAGGTGAAGTCAAAATTACAGGAAAGTAGTCAAAGGTACAAACAAAAAGCAGATCTGAAAAGACGAGAGGTACAATTTAACATAGGGGATCAAGTCCTAGAACATCTTCGTAGAGAAAGGTTCCTTAAGGGCGAATACAATAAGTTAAAGTTTAAGAAAACTGGACCTTCCAAAATTCTACGTAAGCTTTCTGCAAATGACTATGAGCTGCATTTACCTCCAAGTATAGGAATATCACCCATCTTTAATGTGGTGGATTTATTCCCATACACTACTAGTCCTGAAGGGGACAGTTTGGCGCAGTAAAATCAGGATACCCAAGAAGAGAGTAGTTTTTGGGTGAGACAAATGCCTTCAGCTTAGCCACTTGAGATTGAAGGAATCCTCAATACATAGGTGGTCAAGTGGACTCAAGGAAAGGAGTACCTATAGTACCTCATCAAGTGGAAGAACTATCCCATTGAGGACAGTTCGTCGCTTGACACAGGTCAGATACAATGTGCAGGGTATTCTATCGAGGAGCTCATGGACTGGAGCCATGAATTTTCATTTACCTTGGAAGCCTGATGCATGAGCATCCAACTAAGGGAGGTCATGGCTGGAGTATTTGTCTTTGCAGATCGGAAGGAGTTTTAGTTAGTTATTTTTAAGTTCCTTTTAAATTTCTAGTTAACAACATTTAGGACTTTAGACTAAGTTTAAGGCTATCTCATCCCACTGTTTATTTTTTTTATTGTTCTTCTTATTTTTAACTTATTGTTTCAAATTAACTTTAGAATATAGACAAACATGAATAGTTTTCAATGAATAACTAAACTGTAACTATTGACAGTTTAAATAAATGTACAGTGATCTTTAAGAAGGAAGGAAAAAGCCACTGTAATGATCCATCATAGCATTGAATAAAAAGAGGCACACAATCATTTTGAGAAGAAAGAAAATCTGAGTCCATATCTTGCAGCCTAAAGTTATTTTTTTTCTCATCCAAACTTAATTAATTAAGTTCATCTACCCATTTCATAACGGTGACAGAGAGAGAGAAACTATCACAGAGGCAAGAAGAAAACGCGGTCGAGTTCCATAAATCAACAACGGGGATTTGTACAAGAGTTGAGTACAATTACCAAGAAAGAAAGAAAAAAGCATCTACGGGTACCAACAAACTTGTATCATTCACATTTACTATTTTCTTTTCAAAATATCTGTGTATATATAAAAAAAATTAGAGTCCAAGATACAAATATAAAATCATAGACTAGCTAGGGGACCGCACAATGAAACAGAGGTCATCCATAACAGTGCCGAATATAAATATGAGGTCATAAGTTAACCACAGAGCCAACATAATTACAATTTCATAAGTTAACATTTCGGAGGCATAAATACACCGAACCATGAAATAGTGAGGCCGAAGCCACACCCCTAGACAACAATCCAAGTAAAGACTACAAATAGCAAACACTTCGAAACAGACAAACAGAGAAATGATGAGGCACGGCCCTACCCGATACAAGAGTGTAGGTGTCAGGGCAAGAGGCCAGTGGCTAGTGAGCCTAGTCATTCACCTGCAGTGGCCACCAAACAAGGCCATAAGAATCCAAGAAATAGAACCATAAAATGAAATTGAAAACAGGGACAAGGGTTTACGGAGAGCTCACTTACTAGAGGATTCGAGCCCTTGCAAATGGAGGAAGGAAGCCACAAACCAAGGTCACAGTCGCCATAGTGCCCACTACTCACAGGGAGCAAGAAGAATCAGTAACAACAAACAAAGCAGAATGCCCACTACTCACCTTGACAGAGTAGCAGAGCATTGGAACAGCAACATAATGACAAAGGTTAGGGTTTCTTTGGCATAGTGAAGAGGTGGGAGAAGCGAGGCCCGTGGAAAAAATGGTCCTCACAACACTAACTCACCAGTACCGCGCCATAAAGCCAATCAACCATAAAAATCATCCACGCAATCACACATTAATTATATGTCATAAGTGATTAGGACTGGTCCCATCAAGTTGCATCGAGGACTTAAGACTTTTAATCCATTCATTGTTTCTATATATACATCCTAGACATTTGTTAAAATAAATCATCTAGAGACTAATTCTGCATGTGGTGAGTAATAATTTCAGTATAACAATGATGTTCATCTCAATAAAAACACACTCATGGTTTATTGGAGAATTTCATCGTAGATGGTTAGATGAATACAATTTTTTATTTGTTTGGTTTTATAAATTGAAACATTGAATTATTTCTCTATATATTGTTTCACAATGGGTATTAAAGCTTCAAAAAAATGAATAACCACTTAGTTAAATACATAATCTATAACAAAATTGGGAATATATATTTTTTAAATTCACTTATATTTTATTTTGAAGACAAAATACACTTTACATACGAGTACTTAAACAACTAAACCTTGTTATAACGAGTAAATATAGTACCATTCAATAAAAAACCCTTCCACCATTTTGGAATAGAAATATTTCAATATTGGAATGGTGGGTTTGTCGTCATAATGACAAACTCTTTTTTTTTTAACTCTTTGGAAGCATTCCATGGTGAAGATAAATGGATGTTTTCTTGAAACATAAAATCAATACGTTCTGAAATGAATTGCCTAAGCTAACAATTAATAATGTATGTACGGATAAATATTTTTCATTACTTGAGGCTAAGTATGAATTCTATCTTTGTGCTGATATGAATTCCTTTCTGAGGGGTTATGGTGTACAAGGACTATTATCCCAAACCAATAAAAAAGCTTCAGTTTCATTTACCTTCCTTGAATTAAACCTTGGCACCTCGAAAAATTGAAACCATGAACTAGATAGTTGACTTTGGGCATGAAAAAACATCATCTCCATAGAAACATGCCACTTTTATGTCACTTTGATGAAGGACAATCTTCTTATCTAACATTTTTAATAAAAAGAAGATTGGGATTTTGAACATTGTGAAAGGACACAGACTTGTTAGTCAACACCTACACTATTGAAAGGCATGAAAATGAAGGATACAAAATATTTAGTCAAATATAGAACCCACATACACTCTCCTACTTGAAATTACACAATTTTAGGTTACATTGTTTTAGTTAGTGTAAAACTGCATATTTTAGGTTTATTTTTTTAGTTCTTTCTTCTACAGATAAATGTTGCAATTTGTATATAAGAGCATTATTTGAGTGTAAATTGAGCCAATATAAATTAACTTATAGGGTTCCAAGTTAAAGAGTTCCAATTCAGTTTAAGCCACATAGTTTTATGTTATATTGCAACGTTGGGGTTAAATTGTACAAATAGGCGTAGTCCAAGAAACGTTTTGTGAATATCGAAGATTTAGGATTAATTTTATAGTTGGGTGTTAAAAAGCATAAATCCAATATAATTGTGAATTTAGGAAAACCATAGGCTTTCATGGGAAAATGTTATATTCTCAACATAATTATACCCACTCATTATCAAATGGTAGTTTTTAGTGGAGAAATAAATGACCCTGCCTACTAATAATTGGCTACTTAAGGATTAGTACGCTTCAAGAGTTCTTGTATTTGTACTTGCAATGGAAATTTCACTTGTATCTTTGTTACAATCATGTGTTCCTCTTATAGAATGAATAATGAAATGTGAAAGGCTTCAAGGGTGCCAAAGTAGAAATGTAATATACATTACTGAAAAAATTATGGTTTTTGCAATGTTATTTTTAAAGAAGTCAAAGATGTGGGGGTTCCATTGTCTCCATGTGCATTATTATGCCTCAAAGATCTATATATAATTTTACAGAAGTCAAAATATGTATTGGAGGACTATAGAAGGACTATAGAATCCATGTAAATTAAGTTTGGTTAGTTATGGAAACTAAAGAAATGTCATACTAATTCTATCTTCTAATACATGACATTGTTGTGACATCATATTTACTTTCCTTGAAATTTTTGGATGTCTCAAACAAAGATAAGGAGAAAATTGAGTAGGTTATGTTATCACTTAAAACCACAGTTCACCTATGTCCAAAGATCCATATAAAATTTTTGATTCAAGTAAATAGGTTTTTAGGTGTGTCACTTTAAGTTTAGTTTTCCAAAGGTATTGACATGAGTCCTTGTTTAAAAACCGTTAGATACCCTCTCTCATGATAGTTAAAGCATGTCGTGTCTTGATTACATCATTCTGACTTTGCACAGTTTCGTAGCGTAATATGATTGGCCAGTTTAGCTGCGCAATCATTTTCCACCTTTCCGTAGCATATCATTGAGCAGCCATTTCATAGCGCGGTATGTCATTTCATGATTGCCTGCGCTACGAAATCGGGGATTCGGGTATTTTCTGTATCATGTTTCCTTGGAATGTCAAATCCCGGGAGGTGAGTCATCAAAAAACCGTTCAAATGTGTCAGGCGACATCCCATCTAGATCATGATAGGATTCATCCCGCCATCAGAGATAGGATCACACACATGTCAATTATGTTAATCAATCTTATGAGGTATGGTGGTGCAATTATGTTTATTCATGACTGCATTAACGTGCCTATTCTATAGCGAGTGTTTGAAAAAACAAAAGGAAGCCGCCCGAATTCTCATTCAAAAGAGACTACTGCAAGCGAGCCTGCATTCTGAAACCGAAGCTGTTGAGTGAATTGGAATTGCTAATTGAGTTCTCTGTGCAAGAGTTTTCTGAGCAAGAAGGAAAAATGAGAGCATAGATCCGGGAGATGTCTGAGGACCGAACCAGAGGGACTTGATCTCACACTTAAAGATGAAGGTGTTGCTCGAGCTTTCAAACAGGCGGGTTGCTGGAGGTTCTGTGAAAAACTGAAGGGCAGACATACAGAGGTAACCAAAGCTTTTGCTCTAAACTTTAGCGGCTTGAATTCTAAAGTTGCATTATTAGAAATCCCTGTATCTCCGCAAGCTATCTC